>JAEAOA010000985.1:2132500-2152500 GCA_016746295.1 Potamilus streckersoni | reverse complement strand
ATTATCTTGTTTATCAAAGGATATATTTCTAATCAAACAACAACACAATATCAACCAAAGAGATCGTTTTCTGCCACGCAAGCTATTCATTAAATTGAATCCATAAAACGACTACAAAGAACTGAAAGATGGTAATTCTGCATAGTCTATGTTGATCAATTAGGAAAAATACTATGATTATTTGTGGAATGCATGAAGGTTCTCCTTTCAGATAGGTATTTTAATTAAGGCCGGAGTTACATCCGTTGGCAATTTCGTTTGACAAATATAACAAAAATAATGAAATAATCGGATGACCGAAGCGTTACTCAGTTAGACGTGACGCTGTAAACCTACAAATTATATTAAAAATGATCTAATAATTTCAGTTTTGAAGAGCTTCGTTGAATCATAGGGTGTAATTAGTTGTTATATAAGATACGAAAGACTTCAATTTTTTTTTTACCCAACTCACAAGCTAAATGACAGGTTACAGAAATCCACAAGTGTTAAGACATAATTTTGGTTGCAATAGGTCTGAGATTAAATATATAGTGAAGAAAAAATATACGTTGATATTTTTTTTAAACAGAAAAGAATAAATTAAACGTAGTATTAAAATGTGAGTGAAAATGGCCTAAAATACACCCACCCCCAATTTAATAAAATTTATTTATTAGATTCAGAACATTTGATGATTATTGTCTAAAAGACGTCGCAAGAAAAATGGCGACCGAAAGATTTAATAAGAATATCTATACTTTTGATGGAAATGAACGAACTTACAGGTATTCACCGAGTTTTCCATAGATTTACTATCAACTTTAATCTGCGCATAGATATAACTCATCTATTGTATTTGGGTTTGTCTTACGAAACAAGTACATGGGGAAAATGACATTTTAAACTACTGTCACTGAGATGGAATTAAACACAGTCTCGGATGAAAACCCACTCACAATGGGAATCTTTCACTACCATTGTTATCATTTACGACATACTTTCCTATTAACTTGTTAAAAGCCCAACGAGAGTAGGTTTAGGCAAAATTATGCAAAACAATGCAAATTGTTTAATATCGATTAGTTAAAAAGATGTCCTGTGTGTGACCTAATGTGCGAAGATTTGGATTTGGTCACATTCAGTAATTAAATTTCTTGTATTATTACCATGTACTACGTGTTCTTCGATATCCAAATTAACCATCTCACTAGCTGATGGGTATGTCTTTTTTGCATATGAAATGATATATGATATGACATTATATAATATTATATTATATTATATTATATTATATTATATTATATTATATTATATTATATTATATTATATTATATTATATTATATTATATTATATTATATTATATTATATTATATTATATTATATTATTATTTTAGAAATAATTTTGGAAATGGTAACTGATGTGAATTTAAGCATTAGTTATTCTTGTGACATAAAATTATACAAATGAAACATTAGTCAAGCAATATTTGAATAAAAACCCCACACGTAGATAAATATATAAATGACAATAAGAGAAGCAAATATAAAGGATGAGTGTCAACCAGCTCTACAAAGTTATTATTTGCGGTATCTTGAGGATGAAACTTATGGCATTTGTCATCTATTTATTTAGAATGAAGGTATGTTCGCGAAAGAGTACATGTTTTATTGCTATGGAGCTATCGTGTTTGATCCTGGCATATTTTGATGCAACCTGTGCAAACTTGCTCATTTGTTTAATGCTCTCTTGAATAACGCTCCTTCAGATGAAAAGGAGAACACTAGTACAATATGGACTTCTATTTGACTCAGAAATCCATTTGTTGGACGATTCATGATGCACGATATTTGCTTCTAAGATCTGTCCAGATGTAAATTGGCTAGTTGTATCGCATTAACCTGTCCCATAAATCATGGCCGTCAATTGGCCTAAACAGCACAACAAGAAAGCACAATCTGCTTAGAAACGATCTCTCTGATCCAGTCTTGATTTGAGTACAGTTTTCTGACTAAGCAACGATTCGAACTTCAACTATTTTGTACCAACTCAGATCTGATACATATCATATGCCAGTTAATTTGTATAGGTTACTTGTTCTGACATGGTTACATGCGCAAATTATATGATCAACGTGTGAATGAAGGATTTCAAACTGGTTCATGATTATCTAGAAACCGGTGCGACATATGGGTCTTAGCAATTAAAGAAAGTGCATTACTACGTTATGATAATCCAGATTGGCTCAATCTCTATCATACTATCATATCTCTGAAATAACTGCCGTAAATCTAATTACTAATTGATAGGTTTTGAGAGAGAGAGAGAGAGAGAGAGAGAGAGAGAGAGAGAGAGAGAGAGAGAGAGAGAGAGAGAGAGAGAGAGAGAGAGAGACAGAGACAGAGACAGAGAGACAGAGAGACAGGGACAGAGAGACAGAGACAGGGACAGAGAGACACAGAGAGTGAAAGACAGAGAGACAGACAGAGGCAGAGATAGAGACAGAGAGAGACAGAGAGACAGAGACAGAGAGTGAGAGACAGAGAGACAGAGAGACAGATAGAGACAGAGATAGAGACAGACAGAGAGAGACAGAGAGACAGAGACAGAGAGAGACAGACAGAGAGTATACGTCATTTACAACAAACTTTACAGTTAGTATCAACCATTACCCACCCCCAACTCATTTTGCTTATATAGACTGTGGTAGCCACTTTAACCTTGTGTTAGATTCAACCAAATATATTTACACGATAAATAATAAATAATGTAATGCTGGATACAAAGTTCACGTTAGTAAATAAAATATCAACACCTTAAATCAAACAGTAAGATCTCAAGGTAATTTCACAGTGCATTTCTCATTAACTTTTTTTACATGTTTAGTTTCTCTTTCTCATTAACTTTTTTTACATGTTTAGTTTCTCATTTTTACTTCTCTGTTTTGGCTCTTCGTCGCTCGCGATGATTACTTGACATGTATACCGGATGAATAATTTTGAATGCACCTCAAATATTTAATGCATATTCATTTAAAGTTTCGTGGAATTTCTGGCGTTCCATACAGACGTTCAATCCGTATTTCTTATCACATACTTTGGAGCTATATAGATGTTTATAGTGTCGACCGCGCGTCGACATTATTATTATATGAGGAGAGTTCAGTAGTCAGCAAAGAGATCATCACGTGAATAATAATATAGCTAAAGCTGGAATGGATGATATCCAGTCCAACTCTGGATGCAACTAAAGGTCTAGGCCATGCATTGCGTCCGAGTGGCGTTTACGGGTCCAGACTAGAATGACTACCTTTCCGTTTATCTTGGATGGTAGAAATATAAGAAACATCCCCTTGGAAAGCAGTGACAAGGGATTAGCCAGGTACGATAGTACGATCAATGTTATTCAGCGTCGACTCAGCAAATACCGTGCCCCCAACAGAGATATCACTGCGCGCAGCACCTCCACCAAGAACAATAACAGCAGTGGCAACATATATACCAAAGATGAGATAAATCCCCATGCCTTAACCAATGGAAAGACTTAGCCAACAGGGGGCAAGCAAAATTGGAGGTAAAGAAGAAGATATAAAGGATGCACAATAGGAGAGCTAGAGGAACAAGGAAGCAGAAAGAAGAGAATTTCAGCAACATCTATCGCCGCAAAGTGCGGCAACAACGACACAGTCGATGCACAATAACCAAGGTGGACTGACACCTTAGTCTTTAGCAACGACAAAAGCAAACTTCACCTCATACTGAGACGATGATAAGATTAAAGATATGAAGAAAATAACAGTAAAACAACCGAATTCACGAGGTTATACAACAGTAGATGTAAGTCATCTGACAGAATACAAAAGCAGTCGGTCAGCACATTGAAGACTACCGAAAAATAACGGTAGCTTCGAAAAGGCAAAAATTGTGAGGAACATCTGGACCAGCTCTCTTAAAAAAGTTGCCAGAAATCACCGGCAAACATCAGAGCTCTGGGGTAAAAAATATCTTAGCTGGGCCCATTTTCAATAGAGACGCTGACAAATTATGAGATGTTCGCTAAGACAAAGATGAGACGGTAATTAAAACCCTCGATCACCCGATGCCATTCCTGTTTCCGACACCAGAAGTCACATCTCATCATTTGTAAGGGATGCTAACCAGAATGCCTCTAAGGTGGCACTCACCAGTTATTATATACTTTTGAGAGAGTGATGTACGTAAGGTGAAGTTGTTTGCATTTTAAACATGCACAGTGGAGAGAATGTTGGCATACTTAAATGGTACTTTCATGTAATGTGGCTGAAATTTCCTTGGATATTTTACTTTTGGAAATTTTAAATGATCTTAGTACATTGCTAACTAAAATAACTGCTCCTTTGTCCTCCAAAAATCAACCTGAATTTGTTTAAAGTACACTATCCTTGGCAGCTATTAAAATAGGGGAAATTAATTTTGCCAAACTAAAGTATACCAGCTTCTAAAAGTGCAATGAATGAATTACCAAATACATAAAATGTAAAAGAAAGGTTATAGGCTCATCATTTTACATTTTACCTCTGAAGTTCGGGAAGTGAAAATGAGCAAGTAGAGCTAGCACTTTTTTGAAAGGCGCACATCTGGAGTAAGGTCAAGCTGTATACTCTCTAACCCATATTACATCCATCAATAACACACCAAAATAAAGGGAATTAAAGGTTCTTTGAACAATACCTAAGATATACAAAGTCTTTTTTAAATAGCCAGTATAACTAGTGAGGAAATTCTTTTTTTCTGTAAAATTCTAACCCTATGCTCAATATGAAACTGTAGAGCGCCATCTAATATCCAAGGATATTCATTTTGGCTTGAAAAACCAAATTGATAATAGCTGATGTAATAATCTAATACGATCCATTTGTCTGCCGCTTCGGAAAAAGTACTACAAGTGTTTCCAGCTAAGAACGCAAAAGTTTATCGGGTTCCGTTGAAACGATAACTTTCATTGTGTCCTTTTCGATAAAGTATGTACACCAAGTATATAAAATTGTAAACTGTTGAAGAAAATGTACGACCGAGTAGCGAGATCTTAATTACAGCAATTGGCGAAGACAATTAGTTGAAGGGAACTGCCAAAATTTAAAAAAAAATCGGCAGGATTTGATAATTAGTATATATTTGGCGTTTCAGAAAGTTCACGTGGCGCTCGGAGACTCCTGCCGGCCTTCTACCCCTTTTCCGCGTACAGTATACAGAAAAATGTCGAGTGTTGGTTCCATTTCGCTATCGACGAATATGGAAACGATAACGGTGCATGCTTGCACAGTCAGTGTGGTGCTTAGTCATGTATTTATATTCCCCACACGACTTAAAATTAAGAAGCATGAGGCGAATGCATTAAAGGGTACAGTAATGTGACGTTACAGACATTAAAAAGTGGATAAAGTCGGATATGCAATACACGACTTTAGTCATTGATTGGCTGGAATTGGGGGGGGGGGCAGTCTTATACTAAGAGAGTGGAGATTAACATATACTATCAAACAGTTAGACGTAAAAATGATGGGTCCCACCCAGGTCCTGAATGCAATCAAAGGATTATGTCTAAGTTTGCTTCAGGTTGGAGCTTAAGGCTCAAGCGAAAAGAACAATATTGCTATGATTGTGGGAGGTGAAATCCAATAGCAGTAACTGGATAAGTATCCCATTAAAAAAGTCCCAGGTAGGGAGTACGTAAGCAGGTACAACAAACGGAGGAGCCTACGGAGACCCGATCGTCACTTGCGCTCCTGTCGTAGATCTCCAGCAAATAATTCAGCTACTTCCAATACCATTACAACACTCAGCTTCAACTTTGGTAGTAGGGATAAGACTCCAACTGCCATCAGAAAAAACAAAATTGAGCTCAGCTCAAAATGGGGCCATGTAAATGGGCGAGGAGGAGGGCAAGAAATTACAGAAAGGAAAAGAGCACTAGAGGCTCCATGAAGGCAATACACAGAGAAATAAAAAAAATCAATCAAGCAAGAGCAAAAGTCACAGCATTAACCCCATCAACAAAAACAACAGAAAATGTAGCCTTGCTAGATTATATTTGCTACTAAGTTAAAGAGTGGGGAATATAAATATTATTTCTGGAATAAAACGGCACTGTACAACAAAACATATTGAAAATTAGAGGAAACTCACTGCAGCCACCAAGAGCCGGACGGCAAGAAAAACAAAAGTCAGCTACCTGAAGGCAGCTGCAAATATCAGTTCACTGATAGGAAATACTGCAATTGCTCAGTACACCTAGTGATACTGATCGCATACATTTTGAGTGAAACTCTGAGTCTAGGTGGAGCTCAGCCCGTTATTAGCACTGGCGAAGGACCTAGCGATAGCAGACCATATTACTCCAAACAGTAAGCAGGAGCCGTCCATGCAAAAAAATCATTCCTTAGAACACCAGAGACCGTTCCTATTGTTGCTTTTAAAGGTTAAATATAAGTAATTTAGAGGGTCACAGATAAGAAAAGATTGCTTTTATACCTAGGGTTTTCATTTTTGCTTGAAAGCACATCTCAATAAAACTCATATAATATTTAACCATGATCCACTAGTCCACAGGTCAAAAAGAGAATTTATACAAATTAGGATGCAAAAATTTAATGAGACATTGAGAGATTATTCTCTTCATATTGTTTCATGGAAAATGTATGTATACAAAATTATAAATTCATGCTGAATAAGAAATTGAACAACTAATTATAACGTTTGGCTTACACACAATTGGCAGCAGGGAACGGTCCGACGTATATAACTAGGCAGAATTTCATCATCAGTATATTGATGGCGTTTCCGAAAGCTTCGGCAGACGCTCAGAGCTTCCATCCCGTTTCTACTCCTTTTTCTCCCGAGTCCAGACATGCTCATCTAGTAAAACCTCGAGTGGTGGCTCATGTATCCTACTGGAAAAATTAATTCCAAGCAATTCCAGCCGGGTGTCATCCGGTGGTGTTCTTATTTTCCTCACTTTACGATAAATTAAGAAATATGCTGTGAAGATATTAAAGTATCAAGTGGCACTGAAAAGCCTGCCGTGCCAGAAACAAAATAGATAGTTGCTCAAGGCCGATTGGTCATAAGTGCCTTTAATCCATGCTAGATAGATAGAGAACTGATGGTCATACGGGAAAATGACGCTGTAGGTTAACACGTGGGAGGTATAAATATTTAGAGTGGCAAGTGTTTATAGGGTTAAAAGTGTTCACGGTGTCAAAAAGTTGTAAAGGTCAAACGGAAAGGTTAACATTAAAAGTTGCTTGTACAATCACAACACATTACATTCACTATCCGATATAATTTGGAAGAATACCCATAAATTGTTCGTGGAGCTGTGGTGTTACGAGGACACGACCTCTCAGATGAGATATACATTTATGTGCATTACATCAACATTATTGCGATATCATTAGCACAATGATATCGTAAACTTCTTGTTGAGAGTAGTGTGAGTAAGGACCAACACAATTATTGTGGAGAAAGATTTTGTGGGTGTTTTGCTTCCAACCCATGTATTCCAAAAGGCCAAGAACGAATTTTGTGCTCTTCATTCATTAGAACCTTCGTCATCCTCACTTGTTTGTATGAAAGAAGTTTAAAAACAGAAAAGTATTTGCTAATTATTCAGACTGTTCTCCACTTGAGGAATCCTTATTCGATCCGAAAGGCATACATTTGTTACGGAATAAAAAGATCCCATTTTTGTAATCAAGTTGTGGTCTTCGAGTGCAACTGTGGTATTCAAATTATGAGAATGGAAGGCAGAGCCGAACAAACACTAAAGGAAACAAGTGTATTCTATCTGTTTTGACGTTGAATGTAAACAGGAGACTGGGTTTAACATCCGTAATGTTTGCGTAGCTCATCGTGCTGTGAGAAAAAAACCTAGACATTTTCCTTGTGCCAATTGTAGTATGATTCCAAGATAACGAGGAAATAATCTTTCGGGGATCCCACAATCTTTCCAAATTCGACAAATGGATTTCAGACTCTATCAACGACTCTTAAAGCGGAGAGGATATTAGACATTATTGGGACTGTCATCGATATGCTACAGTAATGGCTCGAAATTTCTCGAGACACGACGGACAATTTCTTTTTGAAATATCATTCAGCACAAGGCACCGAATGTCCCAAGATCTCCACGAAGGGAGTAAAATTCATATACAGTTAGTCGTTTGTCCATCCTGTCTAGTAGAATTCCTAAAACAATTAAGACGACAGAATTGTCAACATAATTTGCTCCGTACATTTTATAGTCATCACGTTGTGGTCTCGTATTTGCCTACCGTATTCTATTACGTCCCTGGCGGTATGCAACAGGACTTAGCAGACTTCTGGCCAATATATTCCCTGCGATGGATAATAGAGAGATGCCACGGTAGTTGTCACATGCTTGCCGGTTCCCCTTCCGCTTATAGAGGTAGACATTAGAGGCGTCTTTGAACTCCTGTGGAATTCTTTCCTGGTTCCACATTTAAACGAAGAGGTCAGTAATATTCTGCATCAGTCGGGAACCACCAGCTTCGTAGACTTCCCCTGGGATGGAGTCAGGGCTCGGAGTTTTGCCACTGGATTGACTTTTAATTGTCTTCTTTACTTCTGTTAGACTTGGTGAATCCGAGAGGCAAGCGTTGATTGGGACCTGGGTCAGGCGAGCGATGGCTTCAGCGTTTATGGAGGAAGTCATCGCTTGATGCTTGTCAAAGTATTTTGCCAAGCGCGTGAGAATCTCTTCTTTATCAGTTATCAGCGTGTTCCCATCTGCACTGAGGAGGGGCCGAAGATCCTGATTTAATGGGACCGTAAATTGTCTTGAGGGCTTCGTATAACCTCTTCATGTCATTGTGGTCTGCATACGACTCTATCGCAGCCTTCTTACTCAGCCATGTGTCCTGCATCTGTAGGAGCTCTCTCTTTCTCTCTCTCTCTCTCTCTCTCTCTCTCTCTCTCTCTCTCTCTCTCTCTCTCTCTCTCTCTCTCTCTCTCTCTCTCTCTCTCTGCACAGTTCTTCTGAAACTGACGAATGAAGCTTTCTTAGATGTGGAGTGAGGGTCATTTAGCAACGCTCTGCGTGTGCGGTGTTTTTCTTCGAGCAGTCCTTGAATGCGGTCTTCATTATCGTCGAACCAGTCCTGGTGCTTTCTTGACGTAGGGCCTAACACATCGGCAGCGGTGGAGTAGAGAATATTCCAAAGAGACGCCCAATCAAACTCTACATCGTTCAAGCCTAAAGTGATGGCTTCCACCTTGTTGTCTACAATGTCAGCATAGGACTGCTTCACTGAATCGTTTTTTAGTTTGGAGACGTTCAGTTGCTTCGGTGGATTGAATCCTTGAGAACGTCTAGGAAACACTATTTTGATGTTAAGTTTAAAGATGATCATCCTGTGGTCAGTGCAGCACTCAGATCAACACACTGCCTTCATCACTCTGATGTCCTACCTGTCTTTTTGTCGCACTATGACCTTTTCGGGCAGATGCTTGGGGCTTGGGTGCATCCATGACGTCTTCTTGCGAAGTAGTAGGCGGAAGACAGAGTTGGTGAGCTGCTGCACAAGTTTTCATCAGTAGGAGGTCATTGCTGTTTCAGCTGCCAATCCATTTTTTTTCTCAGCACTCCTTTCCATGAGATGTGATCTGTGTCACCCCGGTCGTTACAGTCGCCAAGGATTATGAGTTTATCTGTTCTGGGCACGGCACCAATAATGGATCTCAGTTCCTCATGGAACTTGTCCTTCATCTCATCGGAATTTGTCATTGTTGGGGCGTAAGCGCTGACTATTTTGTTGACCGGGTTTGACTTGACATCAATCCCAACTCCAACCGCACGACGTTCTTTCTCGTTGCGTCCAATCCAAAAAAAGGTGTTCCCGACATTTACCTCTGACAGTTGACCAACGTACGTATGTAAGTCGGGTCTCGCGGAGTGCTAAAATTTGGACTTTGTACCTGGCTAGCTCTCTGTCAATAAAAACAGTCCATCTATCAGGCCTTTCAGTCCTGGCCTGATCTAAGAGTGTGCGCACGTTCCATGCGCATAGAGCGAGAATTGTCACCTAAAACTGTTTTTTTTTGTTTTCTTACCGCTTAACAGGGAGCCCCGCCAGCCGCGGTAAGCTGGCCAGGGTAAGATGAAGTAGACAATGTTTATGACACCTTTTCTAGTCCCTTACTCTTGCTATGGAGGCGAGCAGTGCAGTTCCAAAGAGGGCTGCTCAGACACGCATGTGGCTGCCGACCTCCCATGCTACTCCGGTCACAAGAAGACGACCCTTTAGCCAGATCCACCTGCGTGCAGGGTTGTTGTTACGGCTGCCAGTGAATCCACACCTGCCGCTTCGCCCTTTCTCCGTCGCCGCAGGACTTGCAGGATAATGGATTGGAATAATGCTCTGGTGAAGTCATGACAGGCCCATGAGAATTGGATTTCTGTGGGCAAGACAGAGTCTAGATGGCTGGAGATAGTTGGGATGCAATGGATGACCAGGAGTATCTAAAATGTCTCACTGTGCCCTTGTTGCGTTCCACATCGCTTGCTTTAACCGAATTTCTGTCCATTGACCACATGGTCATTCCTCCGCGCAGTCCTCCGGGTCCCGTCTTCACATGCTTAAGTAGACAGATATAGATTACCGAGGGTTTTGAGACCCGTCAGCTACACTCAACCAGGTTTAGTCGGCCAGTCGAAGCCGTTGCCCGTGATGTGGCTGCTGCGCTTTCTACAGCTACTGGGAGGCACAGGTGAGAGTTGAGTGACAGGTGGGGACCAAAGTAAGGTAGACTAGCTACCACATCGGAGTACGATTGTTACCCCACCAGAGGTACTACCCCTCCCTGAGCACTCCATATATCACACCATTGTATATTGGTCTATCCAAAGATGTTTATTCCTGAGAACAAACTAACCATCATGCCCCCTCGATCTTATCTCTGGGACATGGCTTTGGAATTGCTCCATTGTGTGTGTGAAAGTGAAGACAAATAAATAATACATGTTAGTAATGGTGTAGAATATATGACTTTCGAAGTCTTTCTTTGGATGGCGAAGATTTAGAAATGCACCAGATCAACTAAGAATTCCATGGATGTTTATTTCATGGAAACTTATTAGGTTCTTTCTCAGTGTTAGCAAGCATGTCATCTTTGGCTGAGATTATAGGATGCCACATAATAGGAATGTGGGAAAACGATTACAATCGGGGATTAACAACCAGTCCAGAACTTAGATGTATTGACAAAGAGTACAACGTAGTTGATATCGAACCTTTGGGACCGCGCAACAGTTTGTATAGAAGACCAATCAATGCAACACTTTTGCCGTTCGACGCGTACAAATCTCAGATAAATTCACGCGCGCGCGCGTGTGTGTGTGTGTGTCCATGGGTGTGCAAATATCAGAGATTTTACTGGCTACCCAGAAGTGACAACGGAACACATTCACTTGTGACATATTCATCAATACGAAGGGTTATTCAAATGAAAAGTGTAATCTCCATCCAACTTCTACTACCTTGTTCCATTATCACCAAGTACAACAATTTTTTCTTTTATCGGACGTGTGCTGAAACATATAATCACGACATACATTACTGCCTCAAGGATGAAGGAAATGCTTTGACAGAAACATTGTGAGGTTTGAATTGTTTATTGATCCGAATGGTGAATCCCAACTGTTGAAATTATACGAAATTTGGTACCATCCTACAACAGAACAATACCGAAAGGACGACATCAACAATAAAGAAAGACAAAGAGGCATTTAGATAGCGGTACAAAACGTAAGAAGGCATTAATTTGGAGCACGTGCTAAAAAGACAAAGGATGACGATAGTTTAACAAATTCATGCTGAATTGTTTGCGGGGCAAACTAGAGAAACGTCGGATGTTATACAATACGGAATATTTGGCAGATCTAATACGCTACATTAAACTATTGGATGACAAAGGAAAGCTAATGAAACATGTGGAAATCTTGGTAATTTACAAAGAAGTGAATTTGTACCTCTTGATAAAAAGGGAAATGTCGTTATTTCGTAGCACGTGATGTCCGGAACCATTGAAAAATGTATCATGACTTTGAACATTTAGGAAACCAAGACCTATAATTTGACACCACCAGTTGAATCTGTGTTTCTCAATCACGCTCTCGTACACCCACTTTTGATATCAAAAGTTCATCGAGATTGACAAGTCAAAGAAGAATGCATATTTCTTGTGACGTTATCTGGGTTTTCAGACTTTAGAAGTTTATTCAAGACTTTCAAACAAAAACCTTGAGATCCAGATGGAATACCCAGTAAAAAAAAGCAACAAATCGTTAGTCTAAGTCGGACTTCTTCTCAGAACGAAAGGACAAAGTAAATTGTTTACGTTCAGTGTGAATGTCCACAAGTGGAATCACAAAGATTCATCTTCCTGGCAACATGCCAACTGGTCTCAATGGTGTCACTATGCTCCTTTGGTGGGGCATGTATATTATCCCCATGGATACTTTAGACGTTTTAACCAGTGGTACTTGAATAATATAAAAGGATTTCTTGTTTTGAAAGTATTCATATAGTCATACATTGATCAGCTCGGAAGAATTCTGATGGTAGGATTTACCAACAATGTAGCAGTGGTACTCAAGCTTCCAGAGGACATAGACGATTACAAAAGAACATTTAAAATAACTATTGCATCAAGAAGAGACTTTTTCCCGGCATACATTGTGCGAGCCAGGGACTGATCTGGTTAAGTATAATGTACCATCGGATACTGCTTGAAGTATTACTAATATACGGGTTATAACAAGTAATAGAAAAGAGTGAGAAGCAAAACACCTAGCAAATTTCAACAGATAAACTTATAATAAACTTATAATATTCTTAAAAGACATACCGAATCAAACAATGAAGAATCACAATATGTTGTGGGATCCAATCATGGTATATGTAAAGTTAAAATAACTCTAGTGGATCGGGTGAGAGGTGTGTAATAGATATAAAGATGTATTCGTTTAGTACGGGATAAGAGCATGTACGGAATAGAATGACGGCGTATGTATACCTAACTGTACTGTCTCGAATTCCTTATTTCCGAAGACAACCAACAAAACGTGGATATAAATTTTTGTATATACAATAAACCTCATATATGCCGTAGTAGAGATAATTCCTAACTATGCTGCATCTGTCCTGTATTTATAGGCTAAGTCATAATTATGATGCTATTTCTAATATGCATTTCTTGACGACTGCTGAAAGAGTTATTTTATGAGATGACAGCAAGAAATTATTTTGGTGGGCACAAGCTAAGTTTGAGCCTAGTAAATCGAAAATTTTTCGCTAACTGATATATTAATCAACCATGTTTGATTTTCTGTATAAAATTAGCCATTTCCCGCTCACTGAAAGCTGCAGTAGCTCAGTTGATGGAGCGTGAAAACTATAATCCAGAGGTCGCTCATTTGATACACTCCTAAGGCAAACTGTGTTGGATGCTTAATTTCATTGTCCCGAAAGGCACTTAGGTCAAGTGTAATAGGCACAAATGTCAATAATATATAGCTAAAACTGATCAACCAACAAATGATCAACGCGTACGACGGACATAATATAGTTTAGTATTAGATTCGGTTTAGGTTACGGAGATGTGCTGATACAAACCTTGATGTTTGATAAGCCGCTTTTTAAATATCCACTAGCGTCCTGTTGCGCATTGATGAAGACTGCATCTGGTTCCTAATGAGGCGATGTTGATTGACTGGATAAAAGCTTCATCCCTGTCAGGGTCTGATCTATTTCTGGAGGATATAATATTTTATCACTCCAGGATCCAGGTCATGACCATGGAAAAAAGATCTGCAATAAAAATAAAGGTTTACTATATGATGCAGGTGAGCCATAATATAAATCTTTGGAGCTGACGATTTGTCGCATGCAAATGCACATAAATTGAGGATACAGATTTGTTTTGAAAATCATTTTCCTCAAAAAGTTCTTTATCTATCACTAATATCCCTGGTCCGTCTGAAGTTTGTCGTTAGTTGATTCCATATTCGCTATTTGTTAAGCAAGTGTCTTATCGTTTAAACTGAACCCCTCTCTCTTCCACTGTAAAATGTATCGGTCCATCCATGTTTTGTGGTATGATTTTTCCCGTTCCGAACTTCATTCACTCTTTCCTGGAACATATAGACCGACATTGGGGGGGGGAGGGAATGCCACTCCTGAATTTTGCTTTTGATGTCTTTTGATGTTATTTCAGTAAGTTAAAGTGTTGTGTCATGATATTGGTGCGTATCTCTCTCTCTCTCTCTCTCTCTCTCTCTCTCTCTCTCTCTCTCTCTCTCTCTCTCTCTCTCTCTCTCTCTCTCTCTCTCTCTGTGTATGTATGTATGTATGTATGTATGTATGTATGTATGTATGTATGTATGTATGTATGTATGTATGTATGTATGTATGTATGTATGTATGTATGTATGTATGTATGTATGTGTGTATGTATGTACGTACGTACGTATGCATGTATATCTTAAATTATTCCTCGCGTACCAGCATTTCTACAGCTTCATAATGATTATATTAAATTACGTAATTTTGAAGTTGTGTGTTATCTGTTAAATCAAGTGCAAGTTTGACGATATTGCTCCTTTTGCCATCATAGAATATCGAATATGTTTGCCTCAGGGGATTTCAGTTGAAATTATAGGACTACTCTCGATGCTTGTCTTCGTCGCTAATGGATCATCTTGTGCCAACGAAGAAAATTTCTTTGTCTCTTGTCATTAATATTCCTGTCTAGTCGGCTCTGTTACTTAATCATATCGACTGAAAATGAGGTAAAAGCCTGAAAGCAGTTTGCATTAAATGAATCGCAAAGGACAAATACAGATATTTTCTTTGGTATGACTACTTTGAACAAAGAAATATCCCGCTACTGACACATCAGGCACTTCAAGTTTTACGATGTTGGAGGCATGGTTTGGGTTAAATGAATGCTGTTGTCGATAGTCTAAATAGGGAACAAACCACAGCTACATTTAATGTTGATTATACTAAAGACAAACATCAACTTTATTGCGATTCACATCAACGTTCTACATTTAAGAAATTTTAATGAAATTTTCGATCTGTTCATCGTATATGCTAGTTTGTCATAATATATTTGCACAAACATCTTAAAGCACAGCTTCCGTTGTGTGTGTGTCTGTGTGTGAGACATGTGGTATGATGCCCCACCCAGTCACATTATCATGACACCAGGCCGACAAGTCTTAACACTAAGTTCTTAATGCTGAGCACCTGGCGAACTTCCGTCGATGAGGCCATTAAATTAATACTAACATACTTGACAGTGACACCTGCATGAAGGCATACTCAGACAGGACGCAAATGAAAACATGAACACAAATATAAGGAAAAGCGGAGACGTTCAGAGAAGCATGATGATATACGAGTGTTTTGAGATTTGGGTTTAAACTCTCAAATATATGTTTAAAAAAAAACAAAATGAATGAAAACGATATAGTGCATTTTGTATTAACTCAGAAAACAAATATCCGCTATGTACTACTCCAACTTAGTTCTTGTCTTACGTAAACGCGGTCCTACAGCTTCAGTCAGATGTCATGCCGGCAAACTTATTTTTGAGATAGTTAATTAGCATCTATTCTTTGCAGCTGCTCAGGATAAGCCGGTCTACTACTTGGTTCTTCTTATTGCGGATGATTGATAATCCTATGAAAATTCTCGCTTTGTTTAGCAAGACTAAGGAAAAGGCTATTCTGGCTTTCAGTCTTCTTAGTTTGGTTTAATGAGTTGATAAATCAAACGCGTTTAGGTTCAGAAACCACAACCAAACATAGCCGAACTATCAATTTTATAAACTCGAGAACAAAGTATTTTTCACATTATTTATTCACGAACATTGATATTTTCAGAATGCAAATAGAGGATCTGACCTCATCACAAATTCACGACCTCTTCACTGAATAACCAATTTTCTGATTCAATTATCAAACAGAGATGGAACTATATTAAGGAAATGGAGCTGTGGTCAATGTTAGGAAAATAACGACTAGATTGTTCGTCATCAATAAGCAGTGTTGCGTCTGACACACCTCAAAAGAATTCAATTTGGAATGTGTTGCAGACAATGTAACTAAACTGACTTAATCTGCCCCTCACATATAATTTTATTTGTATCCTACGTGAGGTTACCTTTCTCTTGCTTTCGAGTTAAGTAATTTTGTGACCTAACTTCGTCTTTCTAAATGTCAGAAAAGACTACACACTCTTACAGGGGTTAAAGTAAAAGATAAGTTTACGTCTTTTTGTTCTTTCAGTTTTGAGGGTCCTGCGAAGAATCTTTATCTTCGTGTTCAATAACCAATACACGATTGCACGTACGGGTGGTAAAGCAATTGCAAGAAAGATCTCCAGATGCAATGATACTGTATTAATTTCAATGTAGCAGACACTATTGATCGTAAGACCGTTTCTATTATCTTATTTCAGATTACGGTGCCATCTAAAAGATAAGAAGCTATGACAAAAGCAGTTATGCAAAATATGCTTTATTCATATACGTGGACTAAAGCTCTCGATGCCAATTACGATTACCATGCAGGCATGTAAAATATATATTTTCCAACAAAAATATGCCATTAAAGTGCACGATTTCAAGCATTGTTCTCCCACGCTTGTGGTTTATATCTTTTTCTGATATCATTTACCCGTGCACCTATAAGTTGAATAATACTTCTATACTGACAGTTTCGGTGCTTATCATGCTTAGAAGTGTCGTTTATAAATAGTATGCGGGCAGAATGACAACATTAATTATCAGACTCAGATGTATACTTGCAATTAAAATCGATAACACTTAATCTTTAGAATAATATGCCATTATTATAAGCTGAAAGTGGTTTGAAGTAACAGTCGTGTTCTATTGAAACCCGTCTAAACTTTAAACCTTTTTCTCGTGTCTGAAGAACGAGTTTATGTTTATTCATGTCGTAATTTTTATTGCGATCGAATGACCTTCAGAGAACGAGTTTGCACGCCCTTTTCTGTGACTGTAAAACAATAATTTTGGTACGTATATGCGATATGTTCCTTTACAAGTCATTGTTTGACTATACGAAGGAAAATTCATTACGAGCACTTGCAATGATCACAGAATACTATGTACCAAGTACTAAAATCACTCGGGCACCTGTTGTGGATAGGGGAGTATATACTAATGATACATTGACCATGAAACGGCCAATCAAGGGTAAGCGCAGACAAAACGACCATCATAAACAGAAGGAAAGAAGTTTTAAGAGAAGACGGATGAATAATGGTCATAAAATAAAGCTTCAAAAGAATAGTTGAACACTTTAGGACTGATTAAAACTAACCCATTAAATGTGCACCAGAACAGGAAAATATTATATTAGGATAAATAAAGGTTCTTACTGTAAACTTTAAAAAAAATCATTATTGATGAAAAATACATGTGTTATATATATATATATATATATATATATATATATATATATATATATATATATATATATATATATATATATATATATATATATATGCAGCGTAATTAAAACTTATAGTCTCACCTAATTATGCCTAAAGGACAGTATAATTTTAATTTCACTTTGTTACAAATGATATTACCATGTACATTTAGCCATCGTTTTGCATACTATACAATAAATCCTCTAATTCCTTTTAAGGCATTGAGAATCCGAAGGGAGATAAGCAAACATTTTTATTTGAAAAGCATTGATCTAAGAACAAGCAGTCATTTAGGACAAACAAAAATAGTCTTTCTCTCCTAAGTTTGAATCAGTTATACTTCATCTTGTGGTATCAAGAAATTAGGAGTGTTCAAAAACTTATATATATATATATATATATATATATATATATATATATATATATATATATATATATATATATATATATATATATATATATATATATATATATTGTTATAGCTTTTTGTTTGTTTGCACCTAGCAATAAATTTAATGTCGATCGATCGACGAAAGGGCATTCTATACAATGATATGCAGATGCACGAGCAGCACGTCATAACCTGTAGATATATGCGTGTCACGTAACATAGGTAAATGAGTGTCCTGAAAGTGTACCGGGATACCAAGTCTGCTACTGAACAAAGAGTATGCTGTAAAATCCGTTCATTATTAGGGCATTTTCAAGATGATATCGAGGCCGACATGGATTTTTTGAAGAATATATCTTTCTTCTCATATCATATAACTTGTAGACGGTTCCGACGTTTCAAGATGGTCGCCATTACACAGAACTGGAGCAATGTTCTGGACGATCGTTTTCTGCAATTGGTGAGCGGGAAGTGAATTGCTGTGAAGGAAGCAATTGATCAACTTGCTTGATACACAGTATAGGGTACTTCTATTATTGCTGGCATTAATTCGCCTGCTGTCTACACTATTCTCAAGAATCATTTGAAGCTCTGACTGTTTGTGCAAGAATGGTCCCACATTTATTGAAGCCTGAACACTAACATACATGTCTTGAAATCGCCAAACAACTATTCGCTACTTATGAAAAGATCAGCCAGACACTTTTTTAATGAGATTGCCAGAGGTTGTATTTTTGAACCCCACTCAAGATAAAATAATAAAGTTTGGATCGGGAGAAACGAAAGCACGAACCAGTCGAAATAGTCGGTTTTTTTTACACATTATATCTTGATTCAAAAGGTGTGTTCTTTCAGCTACTTGTACCTGACTTTGCTACTGTCACTGGACATATGTTTATGCCTCCAAAGTTTTGCCAGGAATGGTGTAACACCCGTCAGCATGAGGGTACCAGAAATATCCATGTATTCCAATGCAAAACTCAGTTCCCAAAGTAATCGTATGCAAACACCATGCTATAAGTTTAGATTTGTTACTCATGATCAAACCTGCATTTGTATATGCATCACCGAAGCCAGCGTTTGTAAAGACAAAACTATGTGCACAGTGGCATTTTCTGGATCTGTACCATTTTCTGGATTCTGCATCAATCAGTTCTGTGATAATTGTAGCAATTGAATGTTACAAATTCAAGTCTCTCAAAGGACTAAAATTTCATCAATAAAAACAATGTCTCTATTTATGTACAGTTACACAAGGATAAACTCTCAAAAGATTATTTTCATTAAAATCTAACTGTCAGTATTAACCAATCCTGGTCAACTAGACTGATATATTCTCTATTTGATTTCCAGACTAGTTCCCATTTTTATACACCATTAGTACCGTGCGTTTTTGAAAGCCAACATACTATCGGAAACGCCGTTTTCCATTTTAAAAATCACATACCAGACAGCGAATACAGAATGGTAATAATTATATAATCAAATTGTGAGAGTGTATCGATGTGTACGGGAGGTGGGTTACGTTTGAGGGGACGCACTTACCATCTATTCGCTAATAAAGTATTTTGTTGTACAGAGCACTAATACATCTATATTAACCAAAAACTAAGTTCTTATCCCTGTATACCTCATTGATTATTGTATCAAATATAGTGATTGGTAAATAGATAATGAACCATTTTATTTTAATGTACATGTATATGTTTTGCTTTTTTAGAAAATGACGAATGCCTGTGGATCTTGTACGTATAGCTAGCTGTGCGTTAAATTCCGCTTGCCTTGGGTGTGAGTTTTCAAGCATCTCAAGATCTGACCTTTGACCTTGTTCCATCGTTTATTGGGGTCTTTTTGTTCCTTTATGTTGATGAGCGCATTACCGAGGCGCTTATTCACACAGCTACGATAGTGTGTGTGTGTGTGTGTGTGTGTGTGTGTGTGTGTGTGTGTGTGATCATTATTTTAATATTTGACAGCGCCATTATGACATGAGTAAAAGTCGCAACTTTTTCTTTTTGTTGCTATCTTAAACGTGATATTCTTGCGGCTGCTTTTGTTGAGAGAGAAGAAATTGTGCTAGCAATAAATGTTTATAGCGCCTAGC
>JAEAOA010000985.1:2080000-2127500 GCA_016746295.1 Potamilus streckersoni | reverse complement strand
TAATTAAGCGAAAGCCCATTTCTGAGTAGAATTAGTCTGTATAGTATAATTTATAATATACTAGAATGCGTCTGTATAAAATATAGTATAATTTACAACATAAAAGAACTAGTCGTTATGAAATACACAGCACAGTCGGTTTATTATTTTTTTTATTGCATTATACCAAAATCCTTCAACTTTCCTTGTCAGATAAAGTACCGCTCTCGACTACCACTGTGTATATCCCCCAATCTTACTAACACAGATCCCGTCGTGTTTTCAAACTTTTTTCTTTCTTGTATATTCTTCTAATAAATGCTGTATGTTTAATTGTTTAAAAGCATCATCTATTTTGTAGTCTCGTTTTCCGTATTCTCTCCTTCGCGTATATTCTACCGAAATGCCGTGTTTTCATTTTTTAAAGTATCATCTATTTTGTCATCATCATTTAACTTGAGCACGATGACTTCTTGAATGAAGTGGGATTGGGAGTAAAAAGTAAAAGTGATGAAACGTTGTCTACCACTATCAAAACGATCTAAATTTCCCTTCAGTGCAATTTCACACATTTGGCTCGTTTTCTATTGGATGCTTAGGTAGATCAAGTTTAATATTCTAGAGAATGTCAACAGTTACATCGGTTGAATTATTTGCTGATACACTACCTAAACAATTAAGCAAAACTTCTCAATGAACAAAATAACAGAGGTCAAACTTATATTCTCTTGGAATCTCTTGTAGTTATGCACACCGCCAAACCATCCAACCAGCCATTCGCACTTAGCATGCATGTTCTGTACGATCCGCAACGCGCGTGTGAATAAATGTTTATATGGAAAAACAATCAAATGTTTCATGGAAAGTTGTTAACTTTAGACAAATGTGCGCGCTTTTTTATACCGCCTGTAACATGTCTGGATTTAATATTCGCATGGTATTTGCACTTGAAAAGAAAACGTGTAAATCGGTATATCTTTTCTGGAATGCACGGCTAGGCCTATTTCCTAAAACATGGTTTCGTGCTCTTGAGAGAAAGCAAGAACTGTATAACTTATATTTTTAATGTCTTTATAAGAACACAGTCCACAGGCAGAATAAAATCATTCAAGTAAAATTATTCATAATAACAGTTGATAAAGTCTTGAAGAACCAAGAAAAGACAGTATATAACACTATGAGTTAGATAAAACATCGTTATGCGATCAAAAATTAATTATTGATTTAGTTTTCTTGTTAGTATAGTTTGCGGTTATGTCGGCTGTTTGGTATAGCAGACTCCACGCAAACTACAACCAATATATTCAAGGCGGCATGTGTTTTAAAAATACATGTATTTTGAAAACACTAGTCATATTCAATTTGGTGACCTTACTGTTGGCTACATAGTAGATTTATGCATCTATAAAACATTTTGGTTAATTTCAGGTTAGTTAAAGTAAATGCGAAAAAGGACTAATTAGCTAATAGAACATATACATTCTTCTGAAGTTAAAGTAGAGAAATGACAGTACCGACAAGGCCCGACATTCTAGGCGAACTAGGCGGTCGTCTGCGATGCCAGGCTTTGAGTGAGCCAGAATAGACGGGTTGAAATTTTTTTTCCGGAATCGACGGGCGCTAAAATCATAGTTCGCTTAGTTCGATAAAAACCTGCCGCTAATGACATTCAAATCAGCAATTTGGAGCCATAAATTAGATGCGGGATAGCTGTATTTTGTGACTATCCAACAGCATGGTTTGATAATTATATGTATGAACTACACCTAAAGACTAGCCCATCATGTATATTGTCCACAACGTCATATGTCTAGCCCCACTTTAACTGGGGCTAAAAGGTATTAATATTAAACCTGTGAAAACCAGGCTAAAAATTTGATAATTTATTAGCTTGATGGTTTGACCCTTCATACCTGATGAAATAATGGCAAATTTACAAACATGAGTTGTGGATATAGGGGAAGATTAAAATCGGATTTGAAAGCCACCATTGTCGTGATAGTGAAAGGATTCAAACTCTTGACAGCTGTCTTTAATTAATTTTTCATTATTACTTAATGAGCCTGGCTTTTCTTTTTTTTTTGCCTATGGATGTTCCTAATACATACATCTGGAAACGGAAAAAGCTCAAACTATTATTTATGGTTCAACTTACGTAAGCCATTGATATATCTTGATTGGCCAGTACGTTGCAAGTTGGTTTCGGCTTTAAAGACGATCAAGGTCAAACAGACCATGAAATGATAATGTTAAGAGGTCAAGGTCAACCAGATTATGCTAACATAATTCTCAGGCCGTTAAGAAAACTATTATATGATCCTTTTCTTTGGTGAATTAGCAGTCTCAGCAAATGTTGCCTGACACATTTTTTACACTGTTACATGAAAGTAAGATATGTAAATTTAGCTCTACCTTTAAAATAGCAAAAACAACACCGAACAACAACATAAAAATAAAGCAATCCCACCACTACCACTAAACTAAAGAAATAATTCTGAAACTAACCATCGATCACACATTACATTCTTTAAGAAAGAATTACTGTGACATGTGTCTATTATATACGAACAGTAACATAGTGTGAGAAAGACTACACACATATTGTTAGTCTTATATTAGTTCAACCACATAACAGCAATGTCTCCGATTATACTTTGATGTCTCTTTTAGAAAATCCAAATGACTTGTCAATGTATCCAATGGAAAGGAGGACGTTTTCTCTGAGAACGTACGATACCCTAATTGGGACAGGATTTTGCCTGGCCTGTTTGTAAACAAACGGGTGAATAAAGAAGAATGCAGATCGTGCACCTGAGAGGAAAGTACATGAACTTAGTAATAAAGTGGTGGTGATTATTCGTGATGACAGCTTAATTACTAATTATAAACGTGCACATTTTGCATAATTTTCAAACAAACATTTAAGAATAAATGAAGCTAATGGACAAAATATCGCAGTTATGTTGGCTTAAGAAGTATGGCAAGAAGGAAGTATGAAAGCTTTATGCTACTGTTTTATGAATAAACAGAGCAATCAAGATCTTCAAATATTGCTTTCATTTTTGTTTCTAAAAGTCCAGTGTGATAGCTAAATGTTATAAGCACAAGGACAATTTTGTTTTAGATAGGCACTCACATCGATTGAACAGTTAAACAAAATACAGCGCAGGTAATATTGCAGTTTTTCGAAGTAATGATACTGACCAGAATGCTTAGTGATGAGACAATAATCGGATAAACCATACTGGGTTGCTGTGATAGCATATGGAAAGCCAAAAGACTGAACCCAGTAAACATTTCATTTTCTGTTTAGAATTAATATACTGAGTTTTATTGAATAAAAGTAAGATTATTTGGTGGATAGCAAATCACCAAGAAAGGTTAAATAGTGAATATTACCATTTTCTTTGTGAATATGCGATAGGATGCAATAAAAGCTGATTTGTTTTGTGTAGAAACTTTCATTATTCTTTCAATATCATTGAACTGTAAATACGAAAGACAACACCTGAATAGTAAAAAGCTAATATTATATATCTCTTGTTATCTTAATAGATTGTTTCACATTGAATAAATACTATTTATAAAGAATGAAAAGTCAAGATAAACTATGTATGTATGTATGTATGTATGTATGTATGTATGTATGTATGTATGTATGTATGTATGTATGTATGTATGTATGTATGTATGTATGTATGTATGTATGTATGTATGTATGTATGTATGTATGTATGTATGTATGTATGTATGTATGCATGCATGCATGCATGCATGCATGCATGCATGTATGTATGTATGTATGCACGCACACACACACTCACACACATATATATATATATATATATATATATATATATATATATATTTCTATATATATATATATATATATATATATATATATATATATATATATATATATATATATATATATATGTGTGTGTGTGTGTGTGTGTGTGTGTGTATGTGTGCTTCAAAATAGACTATGGTCACTCAAAAAGAAGAAGTTCTAATAAACTCGTACTGCACCCGTAAATAAATAAATTAGAAAAATAAAAGAGTGTATAATCTTTCTCTGATACATGTTTTTTCTTGCATTACTTGTAAACATGGAGAGATAAAGATAAAATTTGTTTAATAACAAAGTTCGTTGTGTCCTTTGATAGAAGCATCTGCTCCCTTTGACCATCACATACTTATTCCGATATCGAGATAAGTGTATCAATTACAGGTAATTTGGATAAGGGTAAGAACAAACACCTGTCTACTACTGATTTTCGTTATAATAATTTATCAATGCGCATTAAGAGTTATATTCACTAATAAAGTATTTTCACCGAACGAACTGCCGACAACTATATTAGGATTTGCGACCGAAAGTCATTCTTACCAATTCCAGCACGATATATGGTAGAATTGTATGTAAGTGCAGTTTTTGCGGCTTGTTCATAATTGCTTCTCAGCCTAAAACATAGATTAGTCTGAACGACTGCATACGCAGACTGTACTGCGTTGGAACAAGAACTATTTGCGTTTACCATTAAAATCTGGCAAGGGCGGGTAATGTGTATGTTGCGAAGAGCAATCTAATCTGTCACGTAATGTTTCGAAACACCTCTTCACTAATGATTGAAAGTTATTTTACATGGTGTTTTTATAATTTAAAAAATTAAATGAAAGAATTGATGCACTGAATAATAATGTGCACAACATTTAGTTTCGTTTGGACGCTGTCCACTAAACAAAACAAAATTCCTGTGAGGCAAAATATCTTTTAAGCGAGCTATGCTCAACCAAACTAGATATTAATGGTTAGCTGAAAAACAAATTAAATAATTACTGAATGGGCGCTGTCGAGTTGTGTAGCAAACAAGACTGCTATTACTACAACTTTAACATTACTGAACACGTACACGACAACAAAAAAAAACATTCTTTGTCTTTTTCTTTCATACCTGATATTGACTAAAATCACGGTTACGTTGGTTTGTCTAATCACGTGAGATTGAAACTAAAATCGAGAGAATATTTTGGACAAGTGGAAGCACTTTCGAGCTGTTATCTGGAATGTCTACTGCCAAGTAGTCACACTGCCAAAGAATAATCTTGCAAAGAAGCCATATCCAGATCAACAGGTTTCTTCCTTAAGTACGAATGTGTGATGACGTTTATGCCTTAAACCTTACGAAATCTTCTACGAGCATTTGATTAAATCAAAATGGGTATATGTCATTGGAAGTTGCCAGATATTAAGGCGAAAACAACGAAATATGAAATAAATTACCGTTACTGGCTTCAACTGGACCAATTTTTGCTAATTTATCTTTCATTCTGTATATTACGTTTTTCTTTGGATATTTGTTTGGTGTTTCCTATGTCTGTATTTTCACGTATTTTAAAGGATATTATATTTCTGCATATTGATTTGGCAAGTAAGGAAGGATGAGAACGTTCGTTTTATGTGTAAACTATTCTTTGCCCATTCAATTGATACACATGCAATTTTGATGCTTTCATCTATTTGCTGTAGACATAAATTTTCCCCGCACACAATTAAAACAAGCACAGCTCTTAAATCTGACATGCAAATTTGATTTAAATTTAAGCAATTGATTTGTTGCTTTGATATTTTGTTTTAAATTTGTTAGAGAAAGTTTGGAAATTTCATCAAATTTTCTTCTAATGGATTCAAGTCCGTTTTATAATTACCAATTTAATACGCACTATTTGACATGATGCCAAGACTTGGAATTCCAAATTTGATTTCACACTTATTGCTGGTGATAAAAAAATATTATGCCGCGGAACATATATTTAGCATTGAATTTTAGATTTGACTTCGTAGATCTCTAACCAAATGCAACATAAATGATGTGGAAGTCGCACATGACAAATAGGTGACTGAATTATGCAGTATACCATATTTTGCTGTCATAATAAAACAAAATGTGACATTTCATATATGTTATAGAAGTTGTTTTCGTTCTACTAATGTCGTTAATATTAGCCATTAAGAGCTAATATATGTCTGGCTTTGACTATTAGACTAAACCATGATGTCTAATTAATCTAATGACTGGTTATCAGCTCAAACAGCGAGGAATACGAATAAAGACATCTTGAATGACAGCGATGTTGTGCATTTTGTCGTTACGGTAACGTTCGGCTTAATGGCAGAAAAAGGTATATTAAAACAAAAAATCACGAATATATGTATCATGATAGCACCAAGTTTTGTAAAAAAATATAAATGTGCCATGAAGCCATTTTTGGCAACATGTACACTGGAGCTGAGAGAAAATAAGTAAGTATATCATTAAGGACTTTGGTCATGGACTCTATTATTTCTTTCTTTCTTTCTTTCTTTCTTTCTCTCTTTCTTTCTTTCTTTCTTTCTTTCTTTCTTTCTTTCTTTCTTTCTTTCTTTCTTTCTTTCTTTCTTTCTTTCTTTATTTATTTATTTATTTATATACTTATTAACAACATCATGACCAGAAATACGTTCATATTAATTATTAACTTTACCTTTTCAGTATGTAAAAGGAATTCCTCTACAACAGGAAGAAAGACTAGTATCGGGGATGGGAGTAGGAGTGGGGGGGGGGTGAGGAATGAATACGACGATGCATTTAGACTATATTGTTGCTCAGAGTGCTTACAGCCTTTTTCAGAGATATTCAACGCCGAGCATTTGTTCAACCATACAGTAACTATATACATTTATTATGGAAATTCATTTTCTGGTCCACAAAATGCAATTTATTTTTAAATTTTGATCATAGGTTAATATATGTCATATTGTGATATCATTATTTACTGTTTACGACCTTTTCAACACTTATTGCCCCATTATCGCAAATAGTCATTATTCTCATCGCCAACACGATAGTCACATCATAATGTATCGATATATTATCGATTCGTACATTTTCTGTTTGGAGGTTTGTCACCGACACGTGCGTTTCCATACACTCTAACCGAAATACTAATAGCAAATGAAAATCGAACATGTTTATATATTTTATATCAAGGAGTGAGTTATTTCCCCTTGTGATAAAAGTAAACTCCACAGCTCTTCAAATGCTGACAACTGCATCTTTTACAAATCATGTTTTATTGTAAAAATTGAATTGGAACAAACACATCGTCATCTAATAAAATCGACACAAATATGCTACTGTAAAAAAAAAAGATTTTCGACTACACAAGAAGGAATTTGGGTTGTATGTGTGCAACGTAAGGCTATAAGTCGACTTCTTATTATCATACGAAGAAACAAAATAAATTGTATATGTCATGTGCTTTTCATAGGCATGTATGTTAATTTAGAAGGAGGAAGCGCTGCGATTCTGTGGAGCAAACTCCACATAAGGTTAACGACTTTTAAGTTCCAGCAGAAAGTTCTTTCACAAGGATCTAGGCTCGGATTTCACGAGCAGAAATTAAACATAAGACTTTATTCGAATTACCTGATTGGATGAAATTTAAGCATGATCTATAATTTAACATTTAAATACTGTGCGTCGAAACACAATTTTAAGTTGCGTTGGTGAACAGTGAACTCGACAGATTAACGTGGCGCAGGCTAGCTATAACGACATTATATTCTTCTATTAATTCGGAAAACCTATATATATATATATATATATATATATATATATATATATATATATATATATATATATATATATATATATATATATATATATATATATATATATATATATAGCTTAACAATAATTCTTCGTATACAGTCCTTTGTGCGTAAATTTGGTTTTTGGGAGAAGATAAAGATTCATTCCAAATAAAAAAGAGAAATAAATCGTTTCGGTCAAAATAAATCATTTCGGTGCCGCTCAGTGCACGTCGTTTCGTATAATTTGCAATGAAAGGAAATGGGATTTTAAAACTCCAGTTATCATCGATATTTTGATTGTCGTCACTATCAATCTTGTACAAATTTCATTCAGATTCTCATGAGATTTATACCTAATTCAATGCCATTGCCGACGAACAAAATGATAAATGCACGGATATCGTTTTGTAAAATTGAATAGTAAGTTGTGGTTATAAAAGGTTGGCAACAAATTTAAATTGACATTTCTAATTTGAACATATGAACGATAACATCGAAGTGTTTGTATCACATAATTAAAACGAGCCATTAATTTACAACACCAAAACGAAAAAAAAAACATAATTAAAGCAGATAATTTTACTCTTTTAACGTCGGCGAAAAAAAACATAATATATTTTTCCTGCATACATCGTATAAATTATGTTTGTGTCATACATGGTATCATAGATGTTTTTGTCATATATTGTATCATAGATGTTTGACCTATACAACGTATAATAGATTTTTCCGTCATACATCGCATAATAAATGTTTCAGTCATACAGTCAAAAAATATACAAAGTAACCTGCATCGTAATTGTATTGAAAATGCCACCATTGATGTTGCTGTATGCAAGAAAGAACAGCTAAAATAAAATCACACTTATCTCCGTTGGAAGCAGACTTTTAAAATGGCTTTGTATTTTAGTAGAAATAGTGTATCCAAGAAAATGAGTTGTGTACCTAAGTCGGTTACTGTTCCCTCAGAGGGTACTAAAACAAGAAAAGAAACAACGATTATTGAAATAGATGATACACGCGCTTCAAATATGTATTCCATAGGACTTAAAACAACAGACAAGTTTCGTATGCTCATAATACATCTTTCTAATTCTTGCCATTATTTCCATTCTCTAATAATTTTCAACGAATGGTAAGTATTTGCAAATAGTCGTTGGAGAAATATATCTGAATAAATATAAACATAAAAGCCGTTATCACTGCTTCTATATCAAATCTTTAATAATTAAACAACAAGAATAATACCTCTTCAGCTCATTAAGTATAAAGTTAATAAAACTCCTAAATATTAAAATGGATATTGTATTTATTATATCAACGCTGCATATTATTCGACAGACTAATTTTTCTTTTCGTGTTGTCGTCTTTTTTTTTTGTTTTGTTCTGAGTTTGCGAAAGAATTTATTCGCAAAATTAAACATTCCAGAATTAATTTATTTAGAGAATTAAACTATATTATCAGATTTGGAAAATATAATGTCCGCGAAGTATTTTGAAACTTGGAAATCGCGAAATGTGATACCCGCTAGTCAATATAGGTTAACAACCATCAGCTCCTAAAGTCAGGCCCTGTTTACACAGGCATCGTTTTATTTTTCTCTTATTTGCCTCAAATAAATCCAGGCGTCATTTTATTTTCCTCTTATTTGCCTCAAATAATTCGAGGCGTCGTTTTATTTTCCTTGTATTTGCCTCAAATAAATCCAGGCGTCATTTTATTTTCCTCTTATTTGTCTTAAATAAATCCAAGCGTCGTTTTATTTTCCTCTTATTTGTCTCAAATAAATCCAGGCGTCGTTTTATTTTCCTCTTTTTTGTGTCAAATAAATCCAGGCGTCGTTTTATTTTCCTCGTATTTTGCCTCAAATAAATCCAGGCAGGCGTCGTTTTATTTTCCTGTTATTTGCCTTAAATAAATCCAGGCGTCGTTTTATTTTCCTCTTATTTGCCTCAAATAAATCCAGGCGTCATTTTATTTTCCTCTTATTTGCCTCAAATAAATTCAGGCGTCGTTTTGTTTTCCTCTTATTTGCCTGAAATAAATGCAGGCGTCGTTTTATTTTCCTCTTATTTGTCTAAAATAAATGCAGGCGTCGTTTTATTTTCCTCTTATTTGCCTCAAAAAAATCCAGGCGTCGTTTTTTTTCCTTTTATTTGTCTCAAATAAATCCAGGCGTCGTTTTATTTTCCTCTTATTTGCCTCAAATAAATACAGGCGTCATTTTATTTTCCTCTTATTTGTCTCAAATAAATCCAGGCGTCGTTTTATTTTCCTCTTTTTTGTCTCAAATAAATCCAGGCTTCGTTTTATTTTCCTCGTATTTTGCCTCAAATAAATCCAGGCGTCGTTTTACTTTCCTCTTATTTGCCTCAAATAAATACAGGCGTCGTTTTATTTTCCTGTTATTTGCCTCAAATAAATCCAGGCGTCGTTTTATTTTCCTCTTATTTGCCTCAAATAAATACAGGCGTCGTTTTATTTTCCTCTTATTTGTCTCAAATAAATCCAGGCGATGTTTTATTTTCCTCTTTTTTGTCTCAAATAAATCCAGGCGTCGTTTTATTTTCCTCGTATTTTGCCTCAAATAAATCCAGGCGTCGTTTTACTTTCCTCTTATTTGCCTCAAATAAATCCAGGCGTCGTTTTATTTTCCTGTTATTTGCCTCAAATAAATCCTGGCGTCGTTTTATTTTCCTCTTATTTGCCTCAAATAAATACAGGCGTCGTTTTATTTTCCTCTTATTTGCCTCAAATAAATCCAGGCGTCGTTTTATTTTCCTCTCATTTGCCTCAAATCAATAGGGGCGTCGTTTTATTTTCCTCTTATTTGCCTCAAGTAAATCCAGGCGTCGTTTTATTTTCCTCTTATTTGCCTCAAATAAATCCAGGCGTCATTTTATTTTCCTCTTTTTTGCCTCAAATTAATCCAGGCGTCGTTTTATTTTCCGCTTATTTGTCTAAAAAAAATTCAGGCGTCGTTTTATTTTCCTCGTATTTGCTTCAAATAAATCCAGGCATCGTTTTATTTTCCTCTTATTTGTCTCAAATAAATCCAGGCGTCGTTTTACTTTCCTCTTATTTGTCTCAAATAAATCCAGGCGTCATTTTATTTTCCTCTTATTTGCCTCAAATAAATCCAGGCGTCGTTTTATTTTCCTCTTATTTGCCTCAAATAAATCCAGGCGTCGTTTTATTTTCTTCTTATTTGCCTGAAATAAATCCTGGCGTCGTTTTATTTTCCTCTTATTTGTCTCAAGTAAAGATCCTTTCGATTACTTCACTGGCAACAATGGCTGTTGTAATGCACATTCAACAGGTATCACGTCTTGATATTCAACCATATATCTTGAACCTGGATATAAAGTGTCTTAATATATTGCGGAGTCCAATATATCGCGCAGTAGGTTCTGAGGACTTCCTATAAAGTAAGGAATTCCACAGATCTTTGTATAAGAATTTATCTATTTCCATGTATACAAATGATAAAAGTAATGTGTTAACCCCATCCACCATCATTATCACTGACAAAATTCATAATATTTTAAGAAAATTATTGAGAAAAGTGAAAATTTAAGGTCCAGAGAGAGATTATTCATATAGGGGAACCGGAACCAGTTGTCAAAACGTGATTTGTCGTTGTGTGAGGCCCTTTTAAACTTAGATAAAAAAATATGTATAAAAGATATAGATCAGTATTGCAATCCTGTGACATTTTCTGGCCAGATTTGTTTTTCCTTTTGCCACTTTTAAAAATGCAAAGTTCAAAATGAGCCATATGTTTAGATTGGTACTTAGATTCTGCTTAAATAGATGTGATAATGATGCCATAAAAAGACTGCTGAAGACTGTGAACTCAGAGAGAGAGAGAGAGAGAGAGAGAGAGAGAGAGAGAGAGAGAGAGAGAGAGAGAGAGAGAGAGAGAGAGAGAGAGAGAGAGATGTGTACGGCGAACACTTTTAGAACATACATACATACATACATACATACATACATACATACATACATACATACATACATACATACATACATACATACATACATACATACATACATACATACATACATACATACATACATACATACATACATACATACATACATACATACATACATACATACATACATACATACATACATACATACATACATACATACATACATACATACATGACCTTTTCCAATGCTGATACTAAATCAGAAAGAAAATTACTTATTGTAACATCTACATGGTTATCGTCTCGTTTGTTTTACCTTATTTGTGTTAACTTTCATTTAAAAGAGGGACAATTTTCTCATTAAATTATTCAGACAACATACACATCGTTCATCAATGGTGTTGCACTTTGCCTATATTGAACAAAATATTAATTTGTAAAAAAGATATTTCATTATAAGACGCAAATACATTATTTACCATAAACCAAAACATACGTGAAGTTGATAGAAAATCTAATTTTTGGAATTGTGATACTTTCAGCAATTGATCACCCACAAGGACCTTGAACTTCAGAACGATATTCCTCATGTTACAGCTTTCATCCCTGACGAAGGCAGTGTGAAGAAAATAATGAAGTTGTCTCTATCGCTTGTTTTCATTGGTATGTTTCGATTTGTTTTGGCTTTGTTATTTCTGTTATCTATCAACCCCACTTGATCATTTCTCATAATCATGTTTTTCATGGAAAATAATGAATGTACATGATAGGGCTACGTATAGTCATCAACTCGAAGGAGTAAAGGTAATTTATTTATTGAAATCTTCCCGACCTTTTAGCCCTCTACTGGATATTTGAGGAATGGACAATCAAGGAGAGGAATAAAACCAAATATCCACCAGATTAAGTTCTCAAGTGTTTTCCGTTCCCTGGGATTAACAACCGTGTCTCAGAGACTGCAGGAGGTTCATTTCCGGAACCTGTCAATTGCATCGGAGACTTATATTGTTTTTGCAAGGTTGAAGGCAATAGTTTTGACCATAATAGTAGAATCACGGATTGAATCATGTAGCTCCCGCATAAATCCTTTCGTAATATTCTGCTTGAATGGCTTGTAAATAATTCAGATAATTACAATGCATTGTCACTTTACAAGACTTACTCTAACCCCAAAATTTATCTGGAATTATTGATGCAAATATGTGTCATGATGAGATTGGAACTCAAGATTGTACTATAATAGATATTTCCATCTTTCCGGGGATAATTTATATTCATGAATATTCAATTACAATATTTGATTGTACTATATCCGTTAAGATTTTTCATATATGCTCCCCCTAATAGTAATTTATCACGTGTCATCATTTTATCTGAGAATTCATTTTTTTCAAATTGAAATTTGTTTGATTAAGAACAGCATTTATGTGCATGTGTTAGAGTTTAAAATAAATAAATAAAAACAGATAGATAGATAGATAGATGGATAGATAGATAGATAGATAGATAGATAGATAGATAGATAGATAGATAGATAGATAGATAGATAGATAGATAGATAGATAGATAGATAGATAGATAGATAGATAGATAGATAGATAGATAGGTAGGTAGGTAGGTAGGTAGGTAGGTAGACAGGCAGGCAGGCAGGCAGGTAGACAGACAGACAGACAGACAGACAGACAGACAGATAGATAGATAGATAGATAGATAGATAGATAGATAGATAGATAGATAGATAGATAGGTAGGTAGGTAGGTAGGTAGGTAGGTAGGTAGGCAGGCAGGCAGGTAGACAGACAGACAGACAGACAGATAGATAGATAGATAGATAGATAGATAGATAGATAGATAGATAGATAGATAGATAGATAGATAGATAGATAGATAGATAGATAGATAGATAAATAAATAAATAAATAAATAAATAAATACAATTATGATTAAACTTGGAATAACTTGCCGTCTGTCGACTATTTTTTTTTACAAAGCTGGGGATAAAAACATATAGGAAAAGCAATGTTATGATTCATGCATCAATTAAATGATGGTAATTAATTATAAAATAAATGTCAGACATCATCTGAAATTCTGAAATTCTTGCTAAGCATAAATTGAAAACCACATACACGTGAAACTTCTCTACCTTTGTTTACATGACGTTTCCTTTTATGGCTTGATAAAAAAAATGTTATCAACTTTTTGCTTTCGAAAGAGACGTGTTATTTAGTACAGATAAAATTTGATTAGAAACTTCGGGATGAACTTCATTGCTTTTCGTTTCCGCCACGAAGAGGATGAATCCATGTCTGCAATCAGAGACACATAAAACTTTTCTCTTTATGATGTACAAATGAACTGAAAAAGGTATATGACTTATAAATTAACGATGTGTGTTATGTAGACTGATATTTCGTCAGTGCAATAATTACCATCCTCATCTTTTCTATTCAAGCATTTTCACTACTCACGTTCAGTTACCTGACAGGCACTAATCAGAGTCCAATTATCAATGACATGATTAAAGGGCTAAATGATAATAGGTACGTGACGTCGAATTAATAAAGATGTTGATGGGGATATGTTCTAAAACGGGTGCAAAATAGCGCAATTTCAAAAGTAAAGGCCAGTAAATTTACTTCGTATTCAACGAAAATTCCTCGTTTCATCGAAAATTCCTCGTATCCGAAGTTGCTATAAGAGGAAACATTTGATCATAAATGATGTAAAATGGGTGACGTATTCGCTGTATAAGTGTTCATTATAAGAAAAAGCTCTATTTCAGGAATAAGAAGGTTGTTTGTGGAATGTGAAACACAATCATTGTATCCGTGTTTGTTATTAAGCGAAAAGCGTTAATCAGAACTAATAGACGGTTGGTTGGGTAGAGGGGAGAGGAATCAGAACTACAATCGTTGCATCACTCGGTCAGTCTAATTTGAACAAGACGATGACAAGCTACCTCAATGAAGGATTGACTTTTTATGCTTTTATATTCATCAGGATATGGACTTGAAAAATCTGTGTAAATTATGTTGACATGATACGCCATTGTTTAATTAGCATACACCGTAAACATGATGCAATCACATCCCCCCATTGTTTATTATGTAATCCAACATTATGTCAATGTTGCGTGCAAATATATTACTCACATGAAATTTCTATGCAATATTGTCGAAAAAATTGTGCCAGTGCGCGGGGTTAAATTATTTTTGTATTCTATTTATTTCTTCTTTACTCGGTTCATAACGGTTTACAACAAGTATATACAAAAGGGTCTGTCCAATCATGTTGCTGGAAACCGTAACGAAGCAGCGACGTTACGAGGGTTTCAAGCGCCCAGAGGCAATGATCTTTATGTCAGTTACCCGCTCACCCCCACCCTATAAGTTTTGTAAACAACTATCCCAGTTACAATGAGGTGAAGGTGAAATGCGATAAAATGTTTGCAGCATAGAAACAAATATAACACTCAACATCACTTTCATTCGCTTTGCGCCCGGAGGCAATTATCCACTTGAACTCACCTCATTTCACCATTTCTTGCTACAGTTAAAATGAAGAGAAAATTTTTTGATCATTCCATTTTACTTCCTGCTCTTTCATTTCTCTTTGTTTACGGGTGGGAGTAAAATGGTGGGTGTGTAGATAAATTAGAAATAAAGAGAGAGATGAAGGGTTAAAATTAAACATTAACCGATTCAATAATTCTTTCACCAATTCTTTCACCAAATATTCAGGCTAAACATTTTAAAACTATTTTAAACAATGAAGCTTTCAAAGTTTTCTACCTCATTTCCATTGATTTCCTTTAGTCAGTTGAACTATATGTATGTCTTTCTTTTTGTCTGTCTGCATGCATGCATATATGCGTGCACGCACGTACATATGTATGTATGTATGTCTTTCTATCTGTATATATATATATATATATATATATATATATATATATATATATATATATATATATATATATATATATATATATAACATTTATCTTAATGCACACTTCTATTTCGAATCAAAAGTAAATGTCATGAAGGTACAATGACAGTATCTTAATTACACGCGATTTCGTTCAAATTAATCAATATGTACCTACTTGTAATTTTAGAGATTGGATATCAGCCCCTATCTTCACACGATGCAACAAAGGAGGTTCGAAAGTGACTATGAATTATAAATCATACCCTGTCTAGTCTGGCTAGTCTCTTTACGTCTGAATTCTCCTCAGCAGTAAATTAAACACTCACCATGATGAATAATATATTGGTGAATGCATTTTACGTGCGCCGAATGCATACGGTATTTATTCACTTATAAGTCGAATTCAAATGCAAACTGCACAGATCCAGATCTGCCGTCGCATAATGCGCCGACAAATCTGGGTCTTTGCAGTTTGATAGAAGTAATCAGAAGAACAAACACTATAGACCCTGTCGTTTGAAGCGTGAGTCTACCTATAAGCGAGCATATACGGCGGTATGTATATGGGTAACTCACTAGACCCAGAATCTCGGTAATGCATTTACGTTTGTCACCATTTCTCTGACTGGATGCAAGAAAACGAGTTTTAAATTTATGGCATAATAATGTTTGCTCAGGCATCTTACAAGCTTCCATTTAATACTATTCTGCATAGATTTGTTCGAAATGTTCAAAAGAGAGAAAAAAAGGCACGTGTCATTTCAAAACCGCGTTCATTTCAAACGAATGGTTACCCAGTCGTATTCGGCATGACATAGGTAAGAAACATAGCATGCTAACTAGCAAACAACAATATTAACAACATCAACAACAGCAACAATGATTGCCTATATAGTTTTGTACTCCTGCTCTGTATTATGTAAATTGTTCGTCTCGAAATCTTCCGCACTATTTGATACCACTTATTTTTGGACTAAGGTCTAATTGGAACCTCGTCTGTCTGTGTCTGGAATCGTGCACCGTATAAAAGGGGATTAGCCAATCTCCCGTAAAGAAACGGTATAAAACTTGACAGATACAGTTTTGTTACATTCCTTACTACTCTCCCTCAAGCCAGGAGAAAGAGTTGATCTACGTTCTTGACGGACAAAAGCATATTTGCCTTCATATCCCTCGGTATGCAATACGTTCGAATATAGCCAATGCTATGTCTGTCTGTAAACATTTTCGTTTCAGGAGCATAACTCTCAAAATGTATCAAGTATTGGAACCAAACTTGGTGTTCATGCCACAATAATCGTGAACGGGTGTCTTTTGATAATTAGACTCATCCAGATTTTCAGTATTTGTAAAAATACCATGGAAATTTATTGTAGCCCGAGTAGTAAGTGAAATGGGATATCGAACCAATATTTACTTCATGTAGGGGTGTTTACATAAGCGGGAAATGAAGGAAATATGACATTTGTATCCTACTCTTTTTCATGATGCGGTAGTAGTTGAAGTAGGGTTTAACATAACATCGGCGCATCACTGGGTATACGCAGTAGTTGTAGTAATAGTAGTAATAGTGGAGTAGTAGTAGTAGTAGTAGTAGTAGTAGTAGTAGCGTTTAACGTCTCATCAGCGCAACACTGGGTAGTAGTAGTAGCATTAGTAGTAGTAGTATTAATAGTAGTAGTATTAACGTCCCATCAGCGCAGTACTAGGTAGTAGTAGTAGTAGCAGTAGTAGTAGTAGTAGTAGTAGTAGTAGTAATAGTAGCGTTTTATGTTACATCAACGCATCACTGCATATATAATAGCAGTAGTAGTTGTAGGGTTTAACGTCTCATCAGCATAGCACTGGGTAGTAGTAGTAGTAGTAGTAGTAGTAGTAGTAGTAGTAGTAGTAGTAGTAGTAGTAGTAGTAGTAGTAGTAGTAGCGTTTAACGTCTCATCAGCGCAACACTGGGTAGTAGTAGTAGCATTAGTAGTAGTAGCAGTAGTATTAATAGTAGTAGTATTAACGTCCCATCAGCGCAGTACTAGGTAGTAGTAGTAGTAGTAGCAGTAGTAGTAGTAGTAGTAGTAGTAGTAGTAGTAGTAGTAGTAGTAGTAGTAGTAGTAGTAGTAGTAGTAGTAGTAGAAGATGGTTTAATTTCACATCAGAGCAGCAATGTTTTATACTACCAATACATAGCTAGTTCAAAAAAATGAAAATATAAGTTTACAAAAGTAGCTCTGCGACGATAAAGACTTCGAAATTAACGCAAAACTGAATTACATGAAGAAAGACAATAAACGTAAAGGATGTTAAAATTGACGATGCAGGGCAGTGTTCATTAACGAAACGGAAATTTTTTCAAAAGTTCATTCTCTGCACATGTATTATAAGCCATTATTTAGCATTTCTTTTTTTGATCGCCTGATCATTGATGGAGAGCTGTCATTATCGGTCATTCTGAGCTCACAGAATTGCGACAGGTAGTTGAATATGTGAGGGAATCTTACAATATAAAGCTTCCCAGAAATGTAAAATTTGAACTGTATGTCCCGGAAATAATATTAGAAAGGCTTGGTCACATGCTAACAGTTTAAATGGTTCCATTGTGCTTAAAGGGATCTCAAACTGTGGTGCGAGGGAGGAAGGCGGGTTGGATGAAAAGGTTGGTATACACGTTTTTCCATGTTAATAACATATTAATAGTGTGTGAGATAACCTGAAAATAGTTTGAATGTGGCGCTTTGTAAAACGCGTTGTTTGATGACCAATTATTTCGCAGTAATATGAAGCTATAAACAAATCTCGCATTACAAAACCTCTCTCCTCAAGTTTCACAAGAATTCTTGCAGACAAATATTTATGTATTTTCTGTTGGAATATTCGTTAAAATAAATTTGCGAACGCAATATGTTGACGTTTAAGAAATGCTTCGTGTAGATGATTTCCAAAATGAATTGGAATCGTTAGACAAGCGCCAAAATTAAAGAGACAGAAACCATTCTCCCTGGAATAGAGAAAGGAACCAGTCGGATTAGAGACATAAACCAATCTCCCCGGAATAGAGAGAGAGAGTAACTAATGGGATTAGAGACATAAACTGCTCTCCCCGGAATAGAGACAGGAACCAGTCGGATTAAAAGACAGTCTCAATAGGCCATATTTCATTGGTTGGAGAGAGATATGATTCGTGTTATTTCAGTTTAGTATAGTCAGGCACAATTTATAATATTTCGACTGATTGCAGACAGTAGCTGTTGAAACTATTTTAAACAATTCGAAATAGTAAGATGACCATCAATAAAATGTCTCGAACAGCTCGGTCGATTCAATAATTGACTCCTAGAATATATATTATCTATTTACTGACACCTCAAAAATCGATCAATACGATCATGGTGCATGGTTCGCGGACATTATGGAAACATTTGATGTTGTGTTGTAGCATGCGGGCTTGTATCAGTTAATCAATTTGAATTACTTGGAATCTTCCTGGTAGACATTAAAATATCATCAAACCAGATTCAGTCTTGAAACTAAATATTCACTGTTTAGGTTTCTGATCATTCGTTTCAAAGGGAGGCAGATTATTACATTCAAAATATAAAACTTTACCTTGTGAAGCTCCAATCATTTGCTTTCTACATGCTTATATCGCGGGTGGGAGGATCTTGCAACAATGTTGTCGAAAGAACCTGCAGAGCCTACAGATAAAGCCACCAAATAATTCAGACGGTGACCCAGGCCGCCGTGCATCAAACACCACTTAGGAATACATGAAGTATCCAAAAGATCATGGTAGTGATGGTCCCTCATAGAAATAAAATAAAATCTAAACATCATGACAAATCAAATCTCGCCGATAAATGAGAATCTCGAGCCCTATGGAGTTAACTCATCCAAACTATGATATATGTTTGTATTTGTGACACAACTTGATTACGTGGATTTATTTATTGGTCTAAAAATTGAAAATAATGATCTTATTGCAAGAGCGTCGGGGTTGGGCGTTTTTTTTTTTCTTTTCTTTTTTCTTTGTTGTTGTTCAGAGAACTGTATATCTTCTTTTGTTAATGTCATAAGATTAAAGATTTGTTTTTAAACAAAGATTAAAATTGTCATGTTCGCATCCAAAATTACTAACATGTGCGCTTGGAACAAATGTGCTTTTAAATTGCAGGCTTTAATGCCAGAATTCATAACATAAATGTTTATTTGGAAACGGACCATTTTCTTCTCAAACACATTGATTTCGTTGCCCATTGCTCTTAATTTGTCGGTGATACCACGAAAATTCTCGATGAGTTACAAATTGCCTAATAAACGAATTACAATAGAAGATGGAGATTAGTGACAATAAGAAAAAGTGATAGACGTATGTAGACAGGGAACATGCAAGTGTATTTTAAGCCCTAGGCAAACCTTCCACCTTGCTCCTCCCTAAAACGCCATCGCTTTTAATGAACTTTGAAAACTGAATACTGCATAATGTGGCACTGCTCACTAGTATTAGACAATCGGCTTGATATTGTATTAATTTCGTCATTTAGTCTACATATTTATGTTTAAAAAATGGATAACCTTACAGTGTCGACATTGTTATTGTCTTCGCTTTGCACAACATAGAATGGATATTCGGACACCGTGTTTAGGAGCCCCTTCTCCCAATTTTGGCGCCCTATTTAGCCGCCTAGTCCGTTTAGTGGTTAAACCGTCCCTGTATGTAGAAATAATAATTTGTATTAAATAGTCGCATTTAACAACATTCCAAAATGCTTATGTTACTATTATATCGTTTTTATCAACGCTCTAAAATATGGTCATAACTTCTGCACACATAAAATTACTGACAGACACTCACTTTTAATTACTAGAATTAGGTTTTACATCAAAAGCAAGCAAATTTTCTTTATGGCAATAAAAAATCACCAACAAAACCATGATGGATAAAAATAGAAAGGATGATTTTATTAAAAGTAATAATGCTGAAAAGGTTAATAAGATAGGAAAAAAGCCTCGGGTATGCACATAATGGCATCTAATACGATAGATTAAAATGTCGTTAATAGGATGTATTCATCTTTCACACAATTATTTAACGATAAAATGATATAAATAGGCCATATTCATCTAACTAATCATTATTTAGCAATTTTGTTACAAAATATTTTGTTACAAAAATAGCAATTACATTTGTAATAACAATAACAAATGATGCCTTGGAATTAAATGCCAAAAGGCCCGCAGAAATGTAGCCTAGCTACAAAGATACACAACAATGACAAAAAAGAAAAACCAAACATTAAAATAGGACAAATCTTGAGAACGCAAGACAAAAAGGAAAATGAAAAGTAAAAGGAACCCCAACCCTCTATTGATTACTTACGACACCTTATACAGATGTAGTTGCATTCTTATATGTTTAAAATAAAAGTTTTGTTATGTTCTGTACCGTACAAAGTAGAGGACTAATCACGTCTGCTGACGGTCGAACACGTTCTTGGTTTGGGTATCGAATTCTTACTTATATCATGAAAGATTTTAATATTAACTTATTTAAAAAACATTTCTCACATAATTTTCCACCAGTGAAACTTCAGAAAACACTGATATATATATATATATATATATATATATATATATATATATATATATATATATATATATATATATATATATATATATATATATAATCTGCGTTTGTTGACATTCCCACTGCAACATTTCTATATTCTTTACAAAGCTTTCCTATATTAGAGTGATACAGAGGTTCATTGATAATAAGTACATTTGCTTTACATTTCTTTACGTGTTCTTGCTTTGCATATAAATAACGATATCTTAAACATAAAAAAGGAACATAAAAGATTAAATATGGAAGAATGGAAAGAAAACACTATTATTGCGCAAACGATTTCTTTTTATTTGCTTTAACTTTAGCGTATTTTTTTTTTAAAATTCCCACATCGTCATCAAAACATTCAGCAGAATCCAATGGTGTTAATTCGATGATCAAGAAGAGGAAGCTTTGGATTGATCCTTGAGTAAGCTAAGAGTATCAGCAAAAGAGATTGTAATAAATGTAAAACAAAATGAAGGCTGCGTAAATTGTTCCTTCAGCCGGGGTCTTAGGTCTCGTCCGATAGTTTCATATTTGGACACTCCCCTCATCCCATTAAAAAAAACACAAAATTAAGATAAAAGGCCATGGTCTAATTATCATGAGTCATTGGTTTATAAATTCACATATAAGTTAAATATGTCACGTGGTTGACATTTACTTTGAGTTAGGCTTGAAAATAGGTTGACTTGTTTGGAGACTGTCCGTCACAGTTAGACTAGCATTGGAGATCAAGCGCCTAACACGGGCCGCAAATGAACAGCCGATATGGCTTAAGTATTTGCGTGTGTCTGCTACAGAAGTAAAGATTTATAAATCTAAATGTATAAGTGGTGATGGGTAACATGCTACTTTGTTATAGCACTAATAATCTTCAATCTTCGTAAGGCGCATAGTGATTCTCTTTGCCGCCTTGCATCTGGACTATATTTAAAATAGCTCTTTGCTGTCAAAAATGAATGTAAAAAGAAGGGTTAGTAGTAATTTCTGTTCAGTATAAAAGCCTCCTATTTTAAAAGGAACTAAACTGAATACTTCAGTTAAAATCTTACAAGCATGCTGCCTACAAAAATCATTCGCTTTTAAATGCATGTTTCATTTAAAATTATTCTCATTTTCATCAGTAAATCGTTGATAGATGAAAGCTCATCAAAACAACTATCCAGTGCGATCATAGCTAAAGACGAATGAGCACTGTCTTTGAATCCGATGGTGGGAGGGTTGTAACACTTAGGATTGATGAATGTCTTGTACAAATGTGGTGATTTCGTGTTCTTGAAATGTATCAATGCTTGTCGTTAAAATGTATTGGTTCTAGTTTTTAAAATGTATCTGTATTTGTCGTTATAATGTATTAGTATTTTTGGTTCAAATATATCAATAGTTGCCTTTGTAATGTATCTGTATTTGTCGTTATAATGTATTAGTATTTTTGGTTCAAATATATCAATAGTTGCCTTTGTAATGTATCTGTATTTGTCGTTATAATGTATTAGTATTTTTGGTTAAAATATATCAATAGTTGCCTTTGTAATGTATCAGTAATTGTCGTTAACATGTATCAGTACTTGTGATAATGTATCAGTACTTGTTAAAGTTTATTACTGTACCCTAAAGTCAATATTGATAATACAACTTCAAATGAGTTTCAATTTCTTACAACTTGAAATATTTATTTTGAACTGATTTGGGATATTTATGGTGCAATGATAATGTGATGAAAATTGTAGGAGTCAAGAAAAATCTAATAGAAATTTTTGTTTTTTCTTACTAAAAATCATTGACAACGGATGCTATTGACAAGCCTGGTCTTTAGTACTAGATCATCTCTTACTTTGGGTTATAATGCAATGACATGATCAGGAATATAATATATTGACCAGTCTGTTCTTGGATGGAAAGAAATATATTCATTTTGAGCAGAAAACAAATGTGTAACATATGTTTCACATGTCTTGGAAAACTACCTTATTTTCAGACACAAAAAAAAACAACAACAAAAAACAAAGGTGAATGTGTGTATAAACGGCGGAGATTACAGTTATCTCTGAAACGCAAAGAAATTAATAAACGTGTTTCACACATGCATTTTGAAAACTGTCTTAACCAACCTAGTCATTCATGTTTATATCTTAGACAGACACCATTTTCCGTTTGTATATAATACGAATAAATTTCTTTTAGGAATGTTGATTTCAATGTTTGGTTTCTTTGTTTCAGCACAAGGATGAAAGGAATGAAACGGCAATGATCTTATTAAGGAAGTGTTCGTGTGAGAAGATGCAGTGTTTTGGTGCACTGGGTTGTTAAGCACGGCCTCTTTTTACAGAGCTCTCTAAAACAGGGAAATGCAGCAACGCATAGAGCTTTACTATTACCATTAGCCAGCTGGCTAATAAGATGTTCTTGTCCTATCATTGCTTATAAACGTTCGTGGAGGTTAATGAGCTACACAGTCCTTTGGATACCTTCTGTTGGTAACGACACATCAGCAAAAGGCTGCACATTCTCTGTGACTTGATAATTCGTTTTAATATTGTTTAATGTTATTGGATAATGTAAATTTTCCTTATGTATGCAAATATGCTGTCGGGAGCCGAAAGGTTAGAGCTTTGTAGGACATAAAAAAATTTGATAATCGGAAACAGTAGCGAAGTTAAATACATCATTTTGTATTACGCAAATATTTGAATATTCCATTACAATGTTAAAAAGCCAAATAATGTCGGCCTGACTTTAATTAATTTATTCACAATCTCATTCTTGGCTTCTCCATTTACCTGTTGTCTAATTACCGGTTGGAAGTTCCATATATACAAATGGGCATCAAGAAACCTATGGCAAACCTAATTGATTATCCACTGGAAAACTGATTGGCATGGAAAAAAACTTGTACATCATTTGCAATTTACAAAATCGTTTAAAGAAATCAAAAAGTTAAATTTGAAGAATCCCTAAATAGTTTTTTTTTCATTTTTAATCCCCGTTAATTACTATTTATTTTAAAAGTAGAATAAACCTAATGATACAAAAGCCCATTTAGATATTTGAGCTATTTATTACATTGATAACAATGATGAATGGAATTGTTTTGTACAGTTTAAATCGCTATGTTACGTGGTGGTTGTGGTTCTCTTTATCTAGAGGCTTATCGACTTCGGTGGCATTTTCCGAATCGAATGGATCATAAAAATTATTAAATTAATGGATGGAATAGATTGAGATCTGAGCACAGATGCAGAAAAGAACAACAGAATCTGTTGTGTTTATATAACAACTTATTTAATTTGATAAACAAAATTGTACAAGACGCTTGAAGGGATACACTTCCATAGCAACATATTTACCAAAAGTTATTTGGAAAACAAATTAGCAGTTCTGTTTACACAGATATCACAGATTCCATCATAAAATCTATTGGGAGTCTTCGAACTCAATTGTCCAACATGACTGCATAATCTGATGTCTTGGTTGAGGATCATTTATACATAACTTTTCTATCGTCTATCTTTTATATGCACACACAAAAATAATAATAGTCCTAATATAGGGAGGCCGGTATCGATCTTATTTCACAACCAGTCTCCTGAATCGAAGGAACAATTACAATTAAAGAGATTATGAGAATTTAACCTATCTAGCCAGCCCGTACAAAAACATAAAGGCAGACACATCAAATAACACACTCATATAGCAAACAAAAGGCAAGACGTATCCCTGGCAAGGATCACTAAAATGTAAATGAGCTTTGACTCCAGCCCGGGAAAAAATAGCCTTTATATTTCACTAGTTTAGGAATGCGTTTCAACCCTAATCCAAAATTATAAATCAAAAATCGTAAAAATAAAAACACGAGCAGATACACTTAGACACAATACAAATACACATAAAAACTTTTTATTTTAGAGCTTAGGAATCCCTCGGATGATGAATTCGGAGAGGGATCACGCCAAAACAAAGTTGAGGGTCACTCCAGATTTAGCACCGTTAGTTGTTGCTTGTTGATATATCTCTCTTGCTCTCTTATACGGAAGGCTACAGGGACTTATATCTTCCCCCCAGGCTCTTTAACTGCAATATCGATCGTCTTACTACACGTCTCCTGCTGTGTTGTTGTGAGACATTGTGTTCATTTATCTCCTTGGTAAAATAGATAAAAATGCAATCTAAATATTTTGCTCGGTCCTTATTTCGTGAATAAAAAATTACAGTCTTTATTGTTACGTCAGATACTGTCATGTCGTAATTCAGACGGATACAAACAGTAAATACGGTTCTTGGTTCTCTGCCCGACATTTCATATCATATAAACTATATCACAGTTCATTGTATGCAAACATGATACGGGATTGACAGCACAGTCTAGTCACTTTAAAAGCTATAAACCCCACCCACCCACCCGCCGTATGGACTATTAATCATTATCTAGACTAAGTGTTGGCCCGCAGGCGCTCTAACGTTAATACAATCAATTCTTGGTTAAAGAACTCACGCCTTGATTATATAAACGAACGAATAAAATTTACTCCATGTCTTAAGTACAATATTTGCTAACTAACAATTCATCGGCAAGATATCCTATCAAGCATAGGATATTGTCAATTCCTAGCATACATGATTTGCTTGAAATATAAATGAATATATTCAAACAATTATCTCGAGACCCTTGTTCAGAAAATGTATAAATGAGTCATATAACATTCATCACAAATGAATTCAAGCAATTATCTTCAGACGCCAATCAGGAAAACAGTGTATGACATTCTTAGATATATAAATTCAAACAATTATCTTTCGACTCATATCAAAGAAAAGATTATGAAACGAAGATATGGTACCTTGCTCTCTTTTCCCCTTTTACAGAATCATATCTTTACCGTTATACAGATTTGTCTCTCAACAAATACAAGTCCCTATGCCTTTTATTTAACAAGACAAAATACTTCCTACTTTCCATGAAGTCACGACCTCAGCTAGACTGGCCAATTTTACTGTGCAGAACAATTATTAGACACGAAACTTCGCCTCATAAACACACCACAAGACGTTACTGATCCAATCATGATCTTATGTTTATTAAACCGCCAAAGGTAACACATGCCTATCTAGGTTTGGAAATTTCATACATTTTGCGCTTCCCTTAATGAACAGATTCATGCAAAGGTTTAATTTGTGACAAATTGTTCAGCAAGTAGCATTTCAACCGTTGACAATTTTGTTTTTTGCAATGAAACTAAATTTCCCCCCATTAATCTGGTATAGTTATCAGACGGACCTTATTAAGAACCAACCGTGCCCCAATCGGCCAAATAAAAATATCTCATCATTAGCACGATGTGATAGTATATTTAACGATGTGCTAGTATATTTAACTTGCACTGTCTGTTATTTTTTAATGTTTAAAATTGTATTATGTTATAGTAATGTAACATTGTATGTTAAACATGGCCTTGTCCAAAATCAAGTTTATTTTCTATTTTACCTGAATTATTGATTTTTTTATATTCTGTAAACAACTAATACATACAAAAAATTTCCATGTGTAAATTAATAGAGGTAAATATGTTTATGTTGGTCTGGGTCTATGTTATGGAAAATCCCCTACAATTTACAGTTGTTCAATGAAAGTGAATTTTCTCTGGAAATAGAGGACTCATTAAAAAAAAATAACAAAGATATTTTTCGGGATTTATAGCGAATTCAAATCTGGAATTATATTCAACAAAAGTCTGTTGTTACAACAACGCTATACAGGCTTCCACAAGAACATCAATAACTTCAGCGTTGGACTTTCTAGATATCTACTGAAGTTTATTCAAAACATTAAATTATTATGATTCGTGTCTGTAATTCCAGGATTATTTTGGGATTTATTAATACCTCAAACTCTTTTTTTTTTAAAAAAAATTTATTTTAGCTTGGTATAATATACCAGTATAGCGGAGTGCAACGCAGGGAGAGTACTAAGCAGGGAACCGGACTTGCTGACATGTGCAACGTTCACTCACTTATGTGCTGCATCTACAACATTTACACTGTTACACGTAATTAACGCTGAATAAACTGGTCATCTACGTTCTGCTTTTTCAACAAACAATATTTGTCATCTAGTCATATATATAATCATCATCATGATCATCATCCTATTATTATTATTATTATTATTATTATTATTATTATTATTATTATTATTATTATTATTATTATTATTATTATTATTATTTGCATTGTTAGTATTGTTGCTGTAATAGTACTTAGCAGAATCAAGTAAGCTAGGTGACTCGGTTATCTGTAAGTACTATTACAGCAATAATACTAGCAATACAAATAATAATAATAATAATAATAATAATAATAATAATAATAATAATAATAATAATAATAATAATAATAATAATAATAATAATGATAATAATACTAATAGGATGATGATGATGATGACATGATGATGATGGTGATGATGATATTGTTGATGATGATGATGATGATGATGAGGAGGAGGAGGAGGAGGAGGATAAAGAAAAAGGTGTTATTATGGAACTTTAAAATAAGCCTTCCAGTAATATTTAAAATGAATATTTACTACATTTATTACATAAACAAATGCATAATAAATTGTAAGAATCAATCAAGGTTTAAACAATCGGTTTTAAAGTACACAATAATTTCGAAGCATTAGCCGTCGCTTGTGGAGCCAAATATAAGAAAAAAAATATGAAGCACAGTGACGTCTAAAGAAAGACCATTTCATTAATTATTTTTAGGCTTGCAATATTGGGCACGATGTGAAGCTGTCGACTGACATTAAAACATGGAGCAGCTGAAAGGTCTGTACATTTTTATGGTCATAACAAACAATATATTTATTAAATTGATTTTCTGAAAGAGGCCAAAATGTTTTTAGTAAACACGATTAATTCATTTCTAACATGGTATTCGGTGTAATCAGTTCTTTTGCTGAATATACTTGTAAATAAACGTACAAACGTATGTAACCTACACCCAAGAAATATCGACGTCCTTACAGACAATTTGCTTCGTTGTCCTGAACTGAAAGTAGAAAAATCCTGTTTTGCGAATATCACTTTGTCATAAATAACAAACGTTGCACCAGTGGGTCTCTATCCACCTATTTCTATCTCTACCTCTTTATCTCTCTTTGTCTGTCTGTCTGTCTCTATGTCTGTCTGTCTCTCTGTCTGTCTCTCTCACTACTTTAATTTAACTATGTCTCTATCACTCTTCTTATTTACCTCGATATTTACCTATCTCTCTATCTATTAATATATCTCTCTATTTATTTACCTCTATCTTACAATCGACAGATATACATGCAGACATATAGATGGATAGATGTTTTGTGTGTGTGTGTGTTTGTGTGTGTGCAGAAAAGGAGATGCTGTTTACTGTGCGTACATATACTTCCAAACGCTATCATCACCTGAGAAACACTGCTTTAACCGTAATATATTATATAAATATTATAATAAATGTCCAGCAAAACCTCGATGTTGGGCAAAGTTAAATCGCCATCTAAAAGAGTATATTACATTCTAAGGTGTCCACTTTACAATGGGCGATAACAAAATCTCCATGCCACAGGTCATGCGATGGTTGGATATCTGGAATATTGTATGGATATCATCAAATATGGTTTCTTGGGTCATGAATATTTTTAAATCTTTGGCGTGAGCTTTAGATTATCAATATATAAATAATGTCAATGAAATTACTTTTTTTTCAAATTAGACACATCTCAGGAATCTTCTATTTTGTTGCCGGCATCTACGACATGTTCCAAGATTTTGCTTTTATCTTGTATTCGGCATCTACATGTTCCAAGAGTTTGCTTTCATCCTGTATTCGGCATCTACGACATGTTCCAAGATTTTGCTTTCATTTTGTATTCGGCATCTACGACATGTTCCAAGATTTTACTTTTATCTTGTATTCGGCATCTACGACATGTTCCAAGATTTTGCTTTTATCTTGTATTCGGCATCTACGACATGTTCAAAGATTTTGCTTTCATCTTGTATTCAGCATATACGACATCTTCCATGATTTTATCTTGTATTCGCATCGTTTATTTTAATGTTTGGAGATTCAGGACAAAGGATTTGGTTAAATTTGTTTGAATGTGACATGCTTTTAAGTCACGGATGAAACATTTACCTCTGTAAAGAAACACTTTATGTAATGATATTGTAAAATTTAATTTAAGGCAGTGAAATGATCCGGTGGCGTTAATTAGAACTGTAAATGTTGTAGCCATAATCAGATTTAGAATTCAATGTTTTGAACAGTGAGAGGAATGGTAAGGTTAACATGTCAAAACATTGTCATTAGATTGGTAATTAGAAAATATATGTACCGGTAATTGGGGTTCAAACATAAAAACCCAGCGCTTTCAAATCTGTTTTCCACATCCTTAAATGCAAATGTCACTGAAACAAACTAATTGCATACATAAAAAATTGGACCTGTCAAAGTAATGTTTCTTAGAAATATTGTGTATAGGGTTAATTTAATTTAATTCCACCACAAAAAGAGGGGATTAAATTTCAAGTAGAGCTTCATATAACCGTTCATCCGGGTCTCTCTTGTATTGAATTAGTATGTACACGTTTGACTGGTAAAACGTTTTATTGAAAAAGACATCTGGTGATTATATATATATATATATATATATATATATATATATATATATATATATATATATATATATATATATATATATATATATAAAGGCTTTAAAAGTGTTGGTATAGAGCAATTTGCTATGTCAATACTATTGCTATGTCGAATTGTGATCTGCCTATGGCGTAATAATACGCATACATATATATATATATATATATATATATATATATATATATATATATATATATATATATATATATATATATATATATATATATATATATATATATATATTATTGGAACTGTTTGCTGTTGGGTCTATTCCTATAGACCAATGATGAATTTCCATTCATTATTCATTAGTGACCTATGAAAATAGCCATAAAAGTAATATAATCCCCGATCTCTAAACGAATTTATTATGGTACACAACTTAATCGCAATCCTTTTTCCGTTTTCCCTCCCCTCTCATTAACAAGGGACAAAATATAATGAAATCTGGAGTTAGAAAGAAACTGAAACTGGGTTGGATAAAAATATTGACACTGCTGCTTTACCATGTAACCTACAATATATATCTTCATAACTGTATATTTACATTTACCTTGGGACACATCTAAAGCGCTTATATTATCAATGATATAAAGCTGCGATTGCCGGTCGAAAGAGTAAGGTAAATGTCCTGGGTACGGTGCACACACGTATAATGTATTTAAACCTTTGTTGATGCAGTTCTTGTTTCTTAAACCTTTTTCTAAATATCGATTATTATTAAATAAATATGAAATATCCTAATGAAGGCTCTCTCTGTGTCTCTCTGTCTGTCTGTCTCTGTCTCTCTGTCTCTGTCTCTGTCTCTCTTTCTCCTCTCTCTCTCTCTCTCTCTCTCTCTCTCTCTCTCTCTCTCTCTCTCTCTCTCTCTCTCTCTCTCTCTCTCTCTCTCTCTCTCTCATCGTATCAAGATAAGTGCAAACATCCCTGAAAAGAAGAGAATAGCTGATTTTCGATTTTCCCTTGTGTAATAACAAACGTCTCTGAACCTATGAAGAATTGTGGTAAATGTAAGTCAAACCAACCAAAGGGAGAGAGAGAGAGAGAATTTTATGGTTATCAGTAATGTTAATTGAAGCAAAATAATGAATTAGATCAACTTTAAATATATTAAGATATATTACCTCTTTCCTTGGGCATGTATTTACATATATATATATATATATATATATATATATATATATATATATATATATATATATATATATATATATATATATATATATATATATATATATATATATATATATATATATATATATATATATAGTGGACGTGTTTTCAGACGGGCCGGCACATAGCCTTTGTGACGCAAGGATTTATTTGTTGTTTGGGGTATCCACCTAAAACAGGTTCTACAGCTATAATCGTTATGCGTGTTCGTATTGAGTATTCAGCTACCTGGACTCAGGATATACATCGATCAATATATCACGTCTTGAACTACTTTTGTTTTCTGTGGGCGATAAATGTATGTATGTGATCGCTCGAAAACTTACAATCAATTAAACTTTGGGCAGAAAGAAAATAGTTGCATTTGAAGAACTTAACGTCATAGAAAGTTTATTTTAAAATTTCATACACTCAAAACTGACTCAGGCAGCAGCCATCTTTGAGAGGTGAGAAAAAGTGGCATTCTAAAAACGGGTGGCAATTTTACAAAGGTTCATTTCTACAACAGTTTGGCGTACGGACCCAAATAACGTGCATCTTTAGCGCAATGAGAATGTCTAATATAAATGACTTTTAACCCTGTCTTGATTGTAGGAAAATGTTAATGTTACCGTTCAATGTTAACCTGACAACATCACTGGCGCAGTAAGATCTGCTTCTTTTCTTTTTCGACAAACCTCGCTGGTGCAGCTGTGGGCGTGCCGGATTCACAATCCAAGAGGCACGTGATTGAATCTCCCCATCGGACCAGACTGTGACTGCTACTTTAATCCAAAATACTAAATAAGCTATTAGTATTCTCTTGCTATAAAATTTGAAAGGAAACCAAACTGTTTTGTTAGTTTAGTTTACATTGTCTAGGAAATAAACCTTTCTGTTAGAGCACGTATACATGGCGATGATCAACATGTGTCCCTATTACCTTGGTAATTTTCGCCTGAATGGAAGAACGAAAAAAAAAATTCATGTTGTAAGGGGTTAAAGCAGTCTTGCTTGTTACTTTTTACGTTCTTGATTCTTGAAACAAGTGTTAACGATAATTTTAAAACGACACATTTACGACTCGAAGGACTCCATGTCATATAAAATCGTATTTACATGTTCGAGAATCTGTTTGACTTTCCAAAGATTCAAGTAATCAAACTAATTAATCTTCCAATTTTTCGCTTGAAAACTACAATTACCGGTAGGATGTTTTTGACTGTTATTTGTAAATATGGGTTATTTTGAAGGGTTGTGCAATGACACTCAGAATCAACAAAAACATTTCTAGAAAATCTAGCTTTGCAAATGTCCAGATTAGCTATCTGTATCTTATAAAACAATGGCGTCTGGCTGCTGCCTTCGAGCCTTCAAAGTCTGGAGCGTGACTTTGTGCATGTATTTTAAAAGGTGACGGGATCTTTTTCAGAGAAGTTAGCTCACAACGTATCCGCTATTCAGGCTGACTAAAAGTTTGTAAATGAAACAATTACCTTGTACATGAGACCTTACAGGACGCATGGTTTGTGGTTCGAACGATGACAGCAATTATGTGATTAATATTAGTGAAAAGTAAAATTTACTTTCGAATGAAACGCTCGATTTAATTAACAATATTTTTTGTCACTGAAATTAATATTTCCAGCGAATAATAGATTCTTATGGAATGAAGAAATGCTAAAATCTTGACCATTTTAGCAAACTTGTAATACAACATCGCCAAATCGTTTTCTAAATAGAAAATGTTGAGATGATATTTGTAACCAATGCCGCAAGCAAGTTTATTTAAAATGACAAAACTCTGAGACGGCTAATATGTTTGTTTAGTACGAATTTCGTATTGGATGAAGTAAATTACTAATCATTGCATCGTATGATTACACTTTCCAGTGGAAAAAGAGAGAAATCTTATTTTACTGCGTTTTACGTTCAGCCATAAATTTCTTTAATCTTCGACTTCTCAAGCAGAATAAAACAAGACTGAAATTAATAACACAAAACAAACTAAACTATCTGTTTAATGCAACTATTTGATTCAGACAGAAAATAAAATTTGAATCAGTCTGTTTTCAAGTCTCTAGAAGACTGGTTTCTAGCCATCATTTACCAATAAAAGAAAATGGCTATAAACTATCGCTTCATACAACTAATTCTCAGCAGGGATTATTTCGCAGACATTGTCTCGCCTTTGAATGATTAAATATCGGATTTTGTCAATTTACGCTCTATGTAACATCTCGCTTGCCTGCAAATGTAATGTCGTATTAAGTAAAATAAATACGTCAACCAATGCGGATATGTTCATGGGAAAAAGCTGGAGGAGGATGCATTTATATGATGTAATAAGCGAAAGTATGAATATTTCTGTAAGTCAGTCAGTAGGGTCTGACACACAAAATCTCTGGGTAGCATAGTTACCAGCTATTTATTTGAAGAGATTCAAACTAAACAGATATTAGATTTTACCACAAAATATTATTGTGGTTGTAATTTGCTGTGAAAAGCGACAGGCATGACCCACATACAAGTCAGACTATACCATACAGAGGGCCAAACGACAAGTCCTGTGTCAGTTTTCTTTAAACACGAAAACGTTTAAACAATGGGAAGAACTTTTCCATCTGAGAAGATTATATTTGCAGAGATATATCTTTATTTGTGTATGCATATTATCAAGTTTGCAGGGTTAGAATTATGATTTTTATGTTGAGATGTTTTCGATTGACTTTCTAGTCAACAATGATATATATATATATATATATATATATATATATATATATATATATATATATATATATATATATATATATATATTCATGTTTCGGATATTCGTATGTGGCTATGATTATTTTTCCACTTTTGGGATATTTGAGAGTGGCTAGAGTTGATGCATTCTGGCTTTGAGGGTAATTCTGTGTTGCTAGATATGTTATTATCAGATTGGCGCAATGTTTGAATGGAACAAAATATACGAATCCAACAAACGTAAAGTTAGTATTATAGTTTTATAGGTATATGCATTATAAGATGTAATTGGCTTTTTGTCGCCAATACCTTATCCAAATCAATATAGTTAAGTTAATCTGGGTGAATCGATCATCTTTACACGTGAGAATATTTTGTTGTTGGTTTTCAGTAAAATACACTTTCTAAACGATTGGTTATTTAGTCGTTGTTTTTGTGAAATAAGGTTTATTATATGCTAGTCTATTTGGCCGTTGTTAGTGGAGAAAATCTTTCTCTATGGTAGGTTATTTGGTTGTTATTAGTAGCATTCACGCTTCTCAATGCAAGGTGAAAAAGGATGAAGCCGGGTTGAGAATGAATTCAGGGAAAACACTGAATGTAATGTTAGTGAATGTTTGGTGACTCTGACACCACACTTATGTGGATAATATATCTAAATAACGGACTTTGTAGAATGATGCGTTTGAAGTTCAACAAAAAAAAATAAATAAGAAATTATACCAACACCCTTACCCCAACAAACAGACCAAAATTAGGCGTCACATGCTTTTACGTTGTTTACCGGAAATGGTTTTGTATATGTTTTAAAGTGGCAAAGTTCTCCAACTGCTGCTTTCTTGAGACGTCTGTCCCCATTTCTCAGACTTTGGCTGATATTCGCAACTGATGTGATGGAAAAAAGACATGTGATTTTATAGTAGTTGATGAAAAACTCATCTATGATAATATCATTTATGAGACCACTGTAATTTCTGTTAACTATTTCAGTGATGATTCAAAATGACAATATAAGAAGGATAGTTTTGAGGTGTAGAAATCATCTGACGATCGACGCCTACGGCTGTCATTGCTCAGTAGCATTTGTTTTAGCATTTGTTAAACTCTGGAATAGTAAAGGAACGTGCATTTGCAATTCTCTCATTATTTTAAAGTGATTCACATCTAAGGGCTCCACAAGCCAATGTTTCTCCTCTTTAAAACTTTGAACGCAAAAGAAGTAAAGAATTCTGAATTCCTCTGGACGATCTTGGTAAGCCAGACAAGATGGAAATGACACGTAACGGGGTCGGAGTTTTCCAGATTTCACACGACTTCTTGAAAGAAAACGATCACTATGCAGCAGGCAGCCTCTGGGAAAGAAGAGTACGACAGGTACATATACAATGAGACTTTTCTTCAGAGAGGCACGAACTATCAGAGATAGCATCTTATGTTTCAACATTATGTTGCAATGTATGTAATTCGATACAAATGTGTATTTCTGATTTATGTGCACACACATTGGTGCACAAGAAAGGATCTGATCTTTAAAACGGAAGAGCAGGTATGTCTCTAAGAGCATTTCCGGTGTCGGTTTCTACTTTCTTGGTTTGATGGATACTTTCCAGATATATAGTAATTTCATTTATTGTAAGATCAGCAAACGTCTGAGCAACATTCCACTGACAGACGTACAAACACAACTGATTGAGTTATTTTCCCTTTTCTGGCAACTCGTTATATAATCCAAAGATTCCCATTTACTTTCATGCTCATCTACAAAGCTTGACACTTCTTATTTACACAACGTACTATAGTGCCACTCAGATAGTTGAATTTTATTCAGTTCTCTGTCGGTAAAATATTTTATCAACATCAATATTTAAAGATGGAACCTTCAGCCCACTCAAGTTGCAGCTTTTTAATTATTTATTCATGCAGACCCAAACTTAACATTTCAACAGACACTAGTTGTTGATAAAGGTTCCATGCTGATATGTTTGATTATATCGACTGTTTGCTGTTCCAAGACTTCACATACCACTTTGCAAACCTAGAAGTTATCATAGTGATGAAACATATATCGAAAGAAAGACTACAACGAATCAATTTCTTTTCTTCTCTTTGGATTATCCCAGTATCATGTCTCTGTAATTTTTGTAAAATATTTTCTTTCTTTTTCCTGTACGAATTGAATGGTTAAATTTAAGGAAAATTAGAAGATCATCTGTCGCTATGAAAATTCCTTCTTCGATTTTATTAAATATAGAGACTCCAGTAACGGTATACAGATGGAAACCTGTTGAAGAATGAAAATATTTAACTATCTGACGCCAGTAATTCAAACTAGATATCTGCTTAAAATATAAAGTTAGAGGTTTGGGTACTAGATTTTATATATTGGAAGGTTAAGAGACTAAATTTGTTGCCTGAAAGCTATTTAAAGAAGGCTGGTGTCATTTATTATCAATTACATGATTACATGCTTTTATATATTTCCATGTTCATTTTCAAACATACATGCTAACGACCATACTCTCTACCTATGTTACCTCAAATGTTCATTGAGCTATAAAGTTCTACTATCTAATGATGAAGCAATTATAATATACCTATATGGACGATATCATGCCTTGGGTACTTCTTCCTGCAATTAGACAAATAAATGACTGACATTGAAATTAAATTGATATGAACTCTGGATTTCGTGATTTGTGGATTTTGGAGAGGACACAGTTATAGAACTTAATTTATTGTTAATGAATTGTTATCGAACATAACTGAATTGATACTGCAATTAAACTGTTATCGATTTTAAACTGAATGGATACTGTAAGCAGATTGAAATTACTGAGGTATAAAGCTATTTTAATTCGAAAATTTCATATATATATATATATATATATATATATATATATATATATATATATATATATATATATATATATATATATATATATATATATATATATATATATATATATATACACCAAACTTGATGCTCACAATATAAAGTGTTGGAATGTGATACACTGACCAAGTGATATTACAAAATACTGAATACAAATAGTATAGAATTCTTACAATCTTGGAATTCTTGATTATATTACATGCTCTATGACTTCAAGATAAAACTAAGTATTCTGGTAAAAAGTTACAAAACTATTCAGAAAATGCATTTGAAGTGCCCGTCAATCAAAACACATCACAACAACAGTCAGTTAATTTTGTTTTGATACAAAATATAGACCTACAATTTATTGTGCCCAATATAATAAAGAAATTCGACATTTAAAGCTAGCTTTCAAACACAGGGAACTGAAATATGGGCATTATAACTGGACAGATAACGTGACAGATAAAGCAAACACAGGCGGGCAAGCATCATAATCTAGAGATATTCAAACCTGGTTCCTGTTCTAGGAGTTCAACAGTTGAATATTGCATCCTTAAAGTTGACATCCTCTTGACAAAACTCGTTGTCTTTTGATGATTTTGGGCTTTAACTACCCTAGTTATAACCCAATCTACAAGCATAAAACTCGATGAAATAAGGTTTCTCATTGCAACAATTTGCGCATGCAGCATTGGGTAAACCGAACTCAATATTGTGAAATAACTAATGCTACAAATAAACCACCCACGGATGACGCTTTACCCAAGTAGAAATATGAGTCCATTTCCGTTTAAATATGATGCATAAACATTTCACGACACACAATTCCTCTACACTAGTTTTTTTTGACATTATTCTTCAGTGGAGTAAATATTTTTTTCTTTGCTTAAATTTGGATTGGAGAACTGTTTAAGGACTGCCACATGAAAGTAAAACAACAATAATATACATGGCAAAGGTTTAGGGATACCCGAGGAACACTGTCATAGATCTTGTACGTATCGTGTCGCTGTAGGGGCAGGACAAAATAAATATAATCACCGCCAATGCTAAATATAGTGATTTTAACACACTGTGCTCCCGTGAAATAAAAAAGGATCAGTTAGCGAAAATAATTTTTTTATATGAGCTATAAGGTGGACAAAAACTGTGATACTGACATGTAAGAATCATTTGGTACTAAATTACGAGATGAACACAAGAATCCTTCTTTGTGCTTTTCATGCGTCATCATCCGGATCCGAGTGAGTCATGACTGATCAGGAAGCACGAGTACAATTAAAGTAAGTGTTACTAAGCTTGGATAATTGAAAGTGCAATCAACAGTAAAAATGGAAACACAATCCCGCAGTTTAAATATTGATCAAAGTCTCCTAAATATTCGAAGGTTTGGTCTTCATATATATATATATATATATATACATATATATATATATATATATATATATATATATATATATATATATATATATATATATATATATATATATATATATATATATATATATATATATATACATATATATATATATATATATATATATATATATATATATATATATATATATATATATATATATATATATACATATATACATATTTATATATATATTATACAGAGAATTATAAATATATACCAGTCACAACAGACAATGCTATCCCTGGATTCTGTAGTAGAATCTTGATAATATTGGGCAGAAATATTAGTTTAATACAAACAATAGTATCATACAGGTTAGAGAAATTAAATTCGTACTCTACCGAGTTTCGAAACCAGGTCCGATTACTCGCGGACCTGGGTTCGAAACTCGGTAGAGCACGAATTTAATTTCTCTAACCTGTATGATAGTATTGTTTGCATTAAACTGCATATATATATATATATATATATATATATATATATATATATATATATATATATATATATATATATATATATATATATATATATATATATATATATATATATATATATATATATATATGCATTCTGATATCGTTCTTCTAAAGCTGCTACCACTGATAGAAAGAAATCCAATCCATTATGTGTCTATTGCTGTTGACATTATTTGATCTTAGGTTGATTTTATGTAAAGTCATACGCATCCAATGAAAACGTATGATTGAATGTTAACTGGTTTTTGTTGTACCACATCCACTGGAAAATACTTTAACTGTTGCTGTCTTGCTAATCTAAAGGTATAACCATGATGCTAAATTTCCTATGCCCATCTAATGGGTCAATAATAAATTTCCTATTTCCATCTAATGTGTCAATGCTAAATTTCCTATGCCCATCTAATGTGTCAATGCTAAATTTCCTATGCCCATCTAACGTGTCAATGCTAAATTTCCTATGCCCATCTAATTTGTCAATGCTAAATTTCCTATGCCCATCTAATGTGTCAATGCTACATTTCATATGCCTATCTAATGTGTCACTGCTAAATTTCCTATGCCCATCTAATGTGTCACTGCTAAATTTCCTATGCCCATCTAATGTGTCAATGCTTACGCAAAAAAGCATGCAAGCAGCAGCTGTCCAAGGAGCAGGAAGAGGTGAAAAAGCGATGCTTGGAAATGGAGTTATGATGATCAATGTTAAAAGTGTGCCCCAATATTATAGTGTCAAGTATGCTTTTAAACCTACGAGGTGCTGATTTCTGAGGACTGTCATGTAGAGAACTATAATCAAAGTATTTACGCAAATTCATAACCTGGTGACAGAATGTTGCAGAGAAAAAACAAATATAGATGCAGCGATGGTAATAAGTGGGCAAATAATGCATTTGCATACCTTCACTTGACTGGAGTTATTGTAAACCAATCTGTTGTCAATAATTGCTTAACATTGCTGCAGTTTATTTAGATGAATAGCAGATATAGACAGCGTTATTTACCTATCTATAATGCTTAGTATAGTTAACTTATTGCAAACCTTACGTCGAGGAACTCGTATAAATCTGTCGCTTATGCAAAGGCCACATATCAAATATGCAAATATTTCCAATCAAACTGAGTGCACTCTTTCTCATTGTTCCATATCTACAAGGCTAAGATTAGGCTTTTAATTATAATTTTTTGCTATTATAGAACATCACTGAATCGGGTTAAGAACTATGTCAGCAGTTAGAGTAGAAAATATATTGTATGATGATAATGATGATGATAATGACAATGACTGTAACGACGAATCATGTTAAAATCCTGCTTGTCACCAGGTATAAAGAAACGTTGTACACGAGTTTTAGATTTTTACCTCGTATCAGATATGATGAATGATCAATGTATATCACCGTTAAATTATTGCTATATAAAGTTGTTAGAATAAGGAAGTAGCATATATATATATATATATATATATATATATATATATATATATATATATATATATATATATATATATATATATATATATATGTATGTATGTATATATATATATATATATATATATATATATATATATATATATATATATATATATATATATGTGTATGTATGTGTATATATATATATATATATGTATATATATATATATATATATATATATATATATATATATATATATATAGGGTACTAATCTCATTTAAAGTATACATTAACTCGATATTCTCTAAACTCTTCTCTAAACAACCGTCACTGCACTCAACTCATTTTGTGTTCTCTTTTTGCAATGATATTCTAAACTTGGTGACAAGCAGGATTTTAACATGATTCGTCGTTATAGTCATTGTCATTATCATCATCATTGTCATCAGACAATATATTTTTCTACTCTAACTGCTGACATGGTTAGTTCTTAACTCAATTCAGTGATGTTCTATAATAGCAAGATCCAAAAAAATATAATTAAAATCTTTTTTGATTGGAAATCAGAAATTTAAAATGCAAAAAATTGATATTGTGGTTTAAACGAAATAATAAATTTATTATGTAGCACTGTTTCAAGCTACTCGTCTCCATGACTACGAAAACGCAATATCTGATCCTGGCTCTACTCAATGGAATAAAGAGGCAACGAGTTTTCAAAACGACAATATTAAGCCATGTTTCTTGATAAGGGCTCTTGATTCATTTCTATAAAATGCCTTCTTAGATGATGTTATTGCGTTCGAATTACTTGAGATCAAGTGTGAACCAACTATATAGACGGAACTCATAGAGGTTTTCATTTACCAATCAATGTCTTTTCCTTGTTTCACTGCTTAATTGCGATGCTAATTTCAGCTAAAGTAAATGTTATAGAGTAAGTTTAATATTATACTATTTGGTTGAGAGTAGTTAATATGACATCAGAATTGTTCTGGCGCCAAGAATTAAAGTTGTCTCTCCTCGATATGCAACGTTATTAAATGAAAAAAAAAAATAAATAAATACATATGTTTTATCACATCAATATTGGTTTCTTTTCTAACGGCATTCACATTATTCGAATTCGACTTAGTATCGGGAAACGAGATAAGGATTGAGAACGGATTGAACATCTTTTGAAAGCTGTATAAACAAAAAAGAAAATGAATGGTAGAGTTTAAGCTTTGTTTAATAATCGAATTCAGGTGTAGTCTGTAATGACCTACTTCTACTTGTCTTCGAATAGACATATAGTATGTAACTTTATCTTCCTGGACAGATATAATTCACTCGGTTGAAATAAAATTGTCACTTGTTAATAATTTTATCAAGAAACATGGAATACAATACGAACACCAGCATAAGCTTTTAAGCGCTTCAATCCCCAACAGTAACACCTCAGGCACACACATGAACACAAACTAAATCGTCCTGCTTGTCACATAGAATCCGCACTGTTCGAGACACAATCAATCTACCTACCTATAAAAAAGTATTGGGTTAATACACACACTTAACTTTTTAATATCATTATAAAATAAGAGAAGAGACATTATAAATTAGCCCAGTTCTCATAATCTCAATATTCCGGTTTTCTTTTCGAAATTAACATACAACAATCACTAGTAAAGACCACCCTAGTCAATCTGGACCTTGTGGCGATAAAAGATGCAAAACCTGTTAACATTCACTAGCACAGTAACTAGAGAAAAACTAAACATACATGGTCCAAACAAAACGTGCAAAACTGAGAATGTTATTTATCTCATCACATGTAAGATCTGCAGCCTTCATTATGTCAGAGAAACTGAAAAGCTACACAAAATGATAAACTTTCATAGATCTAATTGGATAACAAAGAAGCTGTACAGAAACCCAGTCATAGAACACTTCTCCTCCCCTGGCCACACTTTCAGTGATATAACACTTATCGCAATTGCTAACAACCCCAGCTGGAGTTCCGAAACCAGGAAGGAAAAGGAATCTTACTGGAAACATTGAAACCATGTGGTCTAAACATAAAGGCTAGAAAAAGAAAGCTATGCACTAGTAGAATTAGTCTTTAGAGCTGACAGATTTTTTTTAAAAAAAACTTTTCTAAATCTTCTTAGTATCCTTTAATTGCTTCTATAAGAATCAAATATCATGTATAGAATCAAATATCCGGGATATACATAAATGTATACAAAGTAATAGATGTCGCTAAGGCTCAAAGATTTCTTGGGAAATAGAAACAACTTTCAGTATTCGCAACAAGTGTACATAAACAGCGCTCAGATAAAATTGTTGTATGAACTAAATTTAATTTGTTTCTAAACCCAGTTTCTAGAATATATTCTTTATATATTTCTTTCCCGTTTACATAGTTCCTCGATAATATCAGCACTGGGAACAAAAACTGTGACCTTTCCCTGTCCATGATCGCGTTCATTTTAAATTATTTAATCAGTGCAAAAGGATTTTTGTGATAAAGCTAGGACTCCTTTCGGAATTATTAATGGTACAATGCATTAATAATTACAATTCCTCTTTAGTTTCACCATGTCTTTTCGAAAAGCACCATCATCCGTGATCGTCTATGTTATTCAGTTAATTGCTATCGACTACACGTTTTGAATTAGCTTGAGCGAAAACAAATATGATGTGATGAAGGTAGCTGTTTATAGAAGTCAGATGAACATTACAGATGAACGGACTACTATATTTGACTGAAAAAGGGATGCCCTTCGATTTATTATATATCTAGTATCAATAGCCTCGAATTAAATAAGATGTCTTTAAATTTAATCAGTGGTTAATAGTCAATAGAGAGTAGAAGCGTCAAGCACAAACAGAAGCGCGCAAGTCTATACACAAACACTAAGAAAAGAAAGCTATTTTCTTGGATAATTGAGTTTTTTCAAATGTTTCTTTGTTTTCGAATGATGGCATCTCTTCGGTTATTAGGAAGTAATAACTTTTTTCAGTGCTTCAGGTTGTACTTTGAACCAATCTAAATGAATATTACAAAGGACTTGCACATACACGAGACATTAGTCGGGTGATAGCCACATCAAATAGATTATGCCATGACGCATGTAAAATTATTTTGAGGTGGGTGGGGGTAAACATGTATTGTTCATCTATTAAGTATTACGGATGTGGGCCAAAACATGTTTTGTATTAACTGACAAAAACATAAGGATTCATCGTGTGACATATAAGCTCTTCCTTTCTTTCCGTATCTCGCCTCAACTGATGCATGGTTGCATATTGAATATTGTTTACACGCAGAATCAGCAGGAAGTACTGTTTGCACGCAGATTCAGCAGGAACTGCTATCTGACGAATCTCCTGAATAATCAGCTGGACATTGAAAGAAAATCTTCAGGAATAAATAGAAAGCATTCTTTTCAATTTGAGGGTTTGGAAACTTCGAAATAGTCGTAGGGAATATTCAAACATTTATTGATCGCTGATACGAATACCTACCATACAAATGTGTCCAGCAAGCTTGAGCAATTTTTGTTCATTCATACTAGTATCTATGAGTGACGAAATGTGAAATCACATAACTGTTCATGTGTGAAAAAAATGAGCAATTACATGAATGTCCATGCGTGAAGAAACATGCAATCACCTGAATGACCATGCGTGAAGAAACACCTGAATATCCATGCGTGAAGAAACACCTGAATGGCCATGAGTGAAGAAACTCCTGAATGACCATGAGTGAAGAAACACCTGAATGGCCATGAGTGAAGAAACACCTGAATGGCCATGAGTGAAGAAACACCTGAATGGCCATGAGTGAAGAAACACCTGAGTGGCCTGAGTGAAGAAACACCTGAGTGGCCATGAGTGAAGAAACACCTGAGTGGCCATGAGTGAAGAAACACTTGAGTGGCAATGAGTGAAGAAAAACCTGAATGGTCATGAGTGAAGAAATGTGAAATCACCTGAATGGCCATGATTGAAGAAATGTTCAATCACAAGAATGTCAATACATAAGGAAATGTGAAATGAAAAATAAAATAATATAGATTTCACATTCCTAGTTTGAAGCTGATGAATAAGTACATTTGTTGTTCGCTTGCACTTACACACTTTAAATTGTATTTTCCATATCTTATGGGGTACTGGAATACAACAACAAATATCCTAATTTCCCTGAGAAAATGTCGCTCAAGAATAAGTCCAACAAATGCAAGCTTTTAGGTTTTCAGTCAAGGGTATATATATATATATATATATATATATATATATATATATATATATATATATATATATATATATATATATATATATATATATATGTTGCAAGGGGTCTGCTAATCACATCATTACATGATTGCTTATTTTCCCATTTTTGTTATTATAGAGTAATTTTTTTGCGAATTTGTTGCCTTAAGAATGTATTATGAAGTACAAATCCACTCCCTTATCTAACATCAATCAACAGCTACCAGTGACGTAGTAGATAGCTTCAAGTCATGGGTATATAGTTACACTATAGTTGTAGATTATATGCTACATCCATAGTTGCAAAGTCTGACGAGTTTCAAAATTGCACTTTTTCTGTTAAATATGCATGTATGTATGTATCCATCTTTTATTTCATGCCTCTTTATCGTTTTAGCAATTTAAGTACAAGTTTTATTTGCTTTCATCTGTGGAAGCCACTTCGTGTATTAACTGGTAACGTCGATTTAGAATCCGAAATATCGCACGAAAACATTTTCTTTCTGTTTTTTTAGGTTTCTTTTTATCAAAGACTCAATAGAGAAGACGCAGTGAGAAACTTAATTTAAATTTTCATTAAACAGATAAAACTCCATCTATGCAGAGCATAAATCTAGTATGCTAAATAATTAAACAAGAGAAGCTATGGTTATTTACGTGAGGTTTCTTTGGAGTTAAAGAAGTGAATCGAAATAATGAACATTGATCGAGGTCGATATCTGTACTTAATCGAATTTGTTAATTTTATTTGTGTTTGAAATCATTACAATTTCCATTCGTCTAGACTAAAACACAGAAACATGCTTACTATTTCCGCGTTTGCTCTTTGTATGTTTCCATGGAAACAGCTTAGCTACACGTCCACATCAAACTATTAAAAAATGCCTGCCATTAGAGAAATATTGTGAACTTTATTAGTAATATACAGGCATCAACAAAACACGAATAACTGCTTTCGTTTACTAAGTTACTGGCTAGCAAGATCTGTGTGATATATGTAAATTTACTTATACCTCTCGTAACGGTAACGTAAAACACTGCCCCCCAACCCTAGGAGCTCCGTTTCCTCAGGCATCTGCCGCGATTTCGTTTGTAAGACTAAGACATTACGAGCGTAATCCGTTTTTCTCACGCATACAGTAGAAAAATCTATATGTTATGCTAATAATACTTTTTCTATCTCAGTCTGTTTATTTCAGATAATGTCTTCTGTTGTGCCTGACGGAGATGTTATAAAATCCATCAACCCTCAACAATAACAGGTATATAACAACAATAATTCACTAATAAAACATCGTAAAGTTTCTCAGTTTGATAACACCATACAAAACATTTTCACACACACACACATACACACACACACACACATACGCCGAGTTATATGAAACTACAGACACACAGGCAATACACATCACTGGCCACACTCATCCAAAACTCTCGCCAGCGCTACTGCAAAGCCGGCAAAAACAATAAATGTGTTATGTCATCTAGTTTCTTATAGCTTTGTCTAGCACCAACAATCCATCCCAGATGAATCAAATGTAACAATGCTATTGCAAATGTAAACTCCTTTACTTACCAGAGTGGTTCATTCATCGGTCCACACGCAATTAAACAAATAGATTTCCATGTACTGTATCACTGTACTAGTGATCTAAACACTTGCCATATTCCAGAACAGAAATATAAACGTCCAAGAAACTAATGAATTGTAAATTTCGTTATGTTACTACATACTTCCTTAGAACTGTACACTGTAGGCATATTGAACTACACAGTATCGTACCGTTGCCTACCATAGAACGTTTTCCAAATTAGAACTCATGAAAGTTTAAACTTTACCGTATAAATGATATTAATTATTTATTGTCAATCTTATATGACATCCATGGATTAAAAGTGATAATACACCAATAATATTAAATGATTTTATCTTTTTATTTTCACCTGCCTAGAACGTGTGTGCTTATTGTCGTTATGCCCAATACATGTGTTTGACAAAGTAAATGCAGGTGGCATGAGACGGTCATAGTGCAATTCATCCAACATATAACAATCATAACTTATTATTTATATTTCTTCCTTTTCAAGATTAGCATATATAGCTAAATTTTACTTGGATAATTATTCAGATTGTCATAAAAGAGTACGACCTTTTTATAAAGTGAGAAGCAATAATAGTAACTGATTTGGAATGTGCTTTGAATCTACTATCTAAATTGCAAATGTGCAGGGTTAATTTAATTTAGTTCGAAAAATTGGGTGAGAAAAATAATATATGTCGGTGTTTCACTAACACAAGGAAATCCCAGTCGCGGGTTATATTAAGTCTCCTCTCGCGGCTTAGCCTCGTGGGAAGACAAACAATATAACCCGATGACTGGATTTCCTTGTCTCGGTAGCAACCCCACACAGATTTTATTAATCTTTTCTGATAGACAATCATAACAAATCGCATCTAAAAGAAATTTTATTTTTATTTTCTAAACTATTGAATTTGCCTGATGATTCTCTGGAGAAGTTGTATTTTATATGATATGATGATGCAAGATTGATACAAAGTTGGGAGGGTGCTATCCCGATATTCAACGACTTCCTGCTGACCCAACACTTACGTCATTTAATTCACTTCTTCCATGTACCTGTTATCACCCTGGGCGAACATGAAGAATAAGCACCATTAAAATGAATAGAAAGAAATGATTATATCAATAGAATGTTATAAGGTGTCTTTTTTATTTCTACAAGACTTGCCCGAAAACCAAAAAAATAAATAAATAAAATAAAATAAAATAAAATAAAAAATAAAAAAATGTTATTTCCTAAGACCAACACAAATTAGTTTGATAGGGCAACTGCGTCAAGGAAGGCTCCAGAGCTTTAGATAATAGTAGCGCATGTGACAAAAAAGGCATAAGCTGAGAACGTGTTTTCTGAGATGGAGGTCAAGAAGCAGATGATACTTGTCATATTGCATGGCATATTGTTTACGTAGACCTTGACTGTCGTGCAATTTGAAACACTGTTTCAGATATATTCATTAAAAAAGTACGTTGCTTACTTTATCATTCTATATTTCAACAAGGTATTTTGAATAACTACGTTCCCTCCTCTGCTTGTACCATATTTGTAATTAGCAACTAATTAGCAATTAGCATAATTTGTAAAGGACTGTAACCTAAAATGCATCATAATTCTGTTTCAAAGACTGTGAAAGTTTTGAGGAATTCACACTTTCTTGCAGATGCCTATATGGTCTCTCAATTTTCTCTCCCGTTTGCAATCCATAGTCGATTCGGTCGGAAAATACACATGTGATAAACTGTTCTTTTTATACAGACATAATAAAATGCAGATGAAGGTTTTAAGAC
>JAEAOA010000985.1:1857500-2077500 GCA_016746295.1 Potamilus streckersoni | reverse complement strand
GGAAACAACACTCGCAAAGTGCTGGTCGATCTACCGGACATATGAAACCAGAAAACAGTAAGTTTAACGACGAAGTCAGAAATTTGCAGTTGGGGCAAACAAATCAAGAGTAAGCAAGAATGGCCATTCGCGTTGAAAAATTCTTATGGTTCTGTCTCCCACTATAAACCAGAATTGAGCGATATTAATGATTTAAAACGTTTCCTCAAAGTAAGGCTTTATGATTGAGGTATCAATGGCAGCTGGACGCAAAGGATGCTAATTAAAACGTTACAGTACCAATCATATAACACTATCTGAAATCTAGGTGACGCAGATCGGTTTAGTGTGTGTACTCCAAGAAGAGAACGTCATCGTAAGAAATGATAGCAATTTTCATCATGATCCACATATATCCCTTAATATACAAAATGATGATTTCTTAACTTTTGCTAGTCAACTGACACGTGTACGCTCAACTAACAACTAACTTAATGTACCGGCAAAACAATCGACTGGATAATTCAACGAGTCCCTTTCTAGAGACAGTCACAACGGTGTATTCTCAGGTTACGTTTTGTGCATCATTGGCAAACCAAATATCCTGTTGTAATAAGCAAGTGGATAGTCTTGTCTTGATAATTTCATTAAATGTTCATAGAAATTACTGTAGCAAGTCTTATTTTTGCTTGTTTGTTTCTCGTTTCCTAGTCCCAAAGTTATATTTCTAAGACTATTGTTATTATGTGCAGTTTTAATTAGCGCCTCTGACAGATTCAATGGCTTTGTTATATTTTGACATTCTTTGAAACCCATAGTGGATAAGCCGATTTAAGTCGTAGGTGCAACATGTAAAGACGATATTTATATGAAATATTAGCAAATCAGTGTAGGTAATGTTTCTCCATGACACAACAAATTTGGATAAATGTGACATTGTATGGGCTTCTTATACAAATTAACTCCTGTCTCTCGAAGCAGCTACTTTTCTGCCTGTCCCTACTATCAAGGTTCACTCTTCTGATTTTTTTTTTCGATGATTTAATCTCCAAAATCATTTTAGATATTCTTGAATTAAGTTTGAAAATGAATGCGATGTTGACATGAAATTGGATACCAAAATGAACTCGAATTGACGATAAAAATGGGTGTTCCATCTGAGTTGAAGAAAAAGTCGGTGGATCCCTGCTATGTTAACAGTCCTTGTTATCAACCACACCCGCCCTCTGCAGCAAAGTGATCCAAGCCAGATAATGATTTTACATCTGGACATCTGTGCCGTTATATTTCTTGTTATTAGAGATATTCGCTAGAACTAATTCTTCGTAACAGAAAATGTAACCACTTAACTTGTCAGGAAGTATCAACATAATACTTGGATCGCTAGCAAGAAAGAATATCCTTTTCTTTCGCATATCTGCATTAGACGAAGTCTATATCAAATGCAACATGGAAATCGTTTCGAATGAAGAGATAATTGTTGAAATTCTTGACCTTTTCCGTGTGTGAAATTTTCAAGGTTATTTTCGGCTCTTCTGCTGCACATATATCAGCAGAGAAGGTTAGAGGAATTGCATTGCTTCTTCGACAATATCTTTGTATATATGAAATGAAGATTGTTACCTGTCTGATGAATCTTGTACTTTATTCTTTTCTCCTGATCCATATTAAAAACAAAACAGGAATGACTAAAACGTCATTTACAGTTACCTTGTGAATGCAGTTGGCAGGGAAACAGGTGCAACTCAGAATGATTAAGCCATTGTAATGTTATCTGATGCCAATCGAGAAACAAGGGACATTGATAAGATATGTGGATTTCTTTCTATCTTATTTGTTAATATTCTAATGAGATTCTTTGAAATATGGTTTGATTATTCTTAATATATGTTTTCACTAACACTAATTGAAATTCATTTCGCTTATAATTAAATAACTTCAATATTATTTCCCCTGAATTATCTATCATATTATCTCCCCTGAATAAAGAAAAATTACGAATTTAAACAGCAGCTTGGCATATCTACCATGGGAATATCTACCGTGTGATCCAATTAAATATGTTGTCAAGGCCGACATGCTAAGGGGAATAAATCTAGGTGTTTCTCATCCTGCCTAAACGTACATTTCGTATATGCTTTTCTTTGAATGAGGAGAATTATGGGTATATCTCATATAAGACGAGGCAGAGTTGTTGGAATGGTGTATGTGTTTTTATGAAGAGGAAAGTATCCTTCAAATATATTTTTTACGGACGTGAAATGAACTTTAACTGATTTAGACGATAATAACGTCTCATTCAAACAGAAACGATCAGATGAAGGAGCTGAGGGAGTGAAATTGAAAAGGGTTGGTATAAAGTAGCCTAAGGAGACAAATTGCTGCCTGTTTTGTCCACTGTAAGTATTGCAATTACTAATTAAAGATTCCATTCACAAATGCCAACAAAATCCGTATATGATTACTTTTACTGCTAAAATCGTGCTATATTGCACGTAAAAATGAAAATGTATGTATATGACTTGGAGAAAAGCAAACTTAAAAGCCATAATGTCAACATGAGGTAACATTACAGCATTTAAATGCGGGAGTAAACTCATGTGTGAAACAGTAAAACTACGTCTAAGAGTTTGGTTAAATACAAATAAAAAACATTATTGAACATTTCTGAAACGCAAGTGCCTCTTTATTGACTACTTTTGATACCCGAAGTGTGAAAAAGAATATTACGAGGTGCTTCAAATTGCCTTGAATTCTCCCTATGCTTTTGTTCCTACAAAATGGTTTCGTCTTAAGGCTAATAACGGGGATGGCAATTTATGTCTATATTAGATCCCACAAAATGGTTTCGTCTTAAGGCTAATAACGGGGATGGCAATTTATGTCTATATCAGATCAAATTAGAGGCCATAATGTGAATGTCGTCTGCTACATTCAAATAAATGACAATTCCATTACTTCAAAAGATATCAGTTCTGCTGTATCTGCCTTACATGAAGCAATAATGTTTCTGTAGGCAACAGTGATGATAATCTAAGGGGATGTTGCAAATAAGAGCAAGGTAGAGCTGATAGCCTTACGGAATGATCACTCCCAAAATACACATTATTGGCGGTAGGGTTGGGAGGTAATTTATCTTGCATAATGCAAGTTAAACATTTTTTTTTATTTAAATGTTTTCTCTCAGCTGTACCTAGGGCTGTCTTAGATTGTTTTAGAAATCAGAGGACTGGATAGATTAGAAAACTATCCATAAGGACTGGAGTGGATATACAATTTCTGAACATTGCAAAGGTATCAGTTTCTTAAAGTTATGAACATAACATTTATATTAAATGCCGGTAAAGTTTATACATTGCCTGCAGATTACCTAAATAGTGTTATAAGCATGGGGTCTTTGATTGACCGAGAAGTATCAAAACCCTGGCGCGAATCCCGCTAGAAGTCATAAGTTTACCCCAAATGTCTAAAGACTTCTATACAACTTCAGTTGTAAGTTAGAAAGCCCGACGTATCCATTTTATGCATAAAGGTTACTCTAATCAATTCAAGACCACATTATGTAGGATTTGCCAAATATATATCACTTCGACCCGGAGTCCTCTACACTTTGTTTTCTCTTGCAGACAAATGGTGTGGACTGCTTAAAATTTTGCGATATAACATTTAAACAAGGAGTTTTAATGTGGATGACGACCATTTTATTCAGCTAAGCAATCTGAATGAAATATATTCCCGACCGGAAGTAGGCTCAAAACAATGCAGTTCGTCTGAGAACCTCAGATTACCAACACATATTCCTGGTAACTTTCAGAAATAACAGTTCTCTACACAGACCAGAAGTTGATCCCTATTTTTAATGAGTTAAGTGAACGAAGGTTTAATCAAGAGCCAATGTCTCCATGACAGTGACATTAGCCAATTAGTACGTTACAGCGATTTAAACACCCGTCAGTCCCATAAATCAAATTAATCGTTCACCTGTCCAACATTATGTCTTCTTCATATGTCGACAGAAATTTGCCCCTTTACACAAGTTTTGGGCTTGGTGGTATTTACCAGGATTTTATTCTATTTTTTTTTGTTGTTGTTGTTTCTAACGGACCTGGCATTGACTCCTCGCCGTGTGCAATCTTTTACCTCTGGAATGCAGAGGCAACAATAAAAATTGTTTTGTGACGTCGGGAAAACAGTTTCCCATTGTCGTTGCCGACAGGAAGTTACTAATGTTTGAGATCTTGGGCTTGTTGTATTAGGTGTTTCTATTTCATTAAATAAAGCATACCAGTAAGGTGAAGCAGACATTTCCCTTTCCTTGAAGCAATGATCAAAGTTTTGAGATGCGTTGTTTTCTCCATCATTTGTAAGAAAGTCCCTACGAGTGCAGATTTCAATTCGGCTATGCAATTTTATTTTCTCAAAATGTTATAGAAGTAACTTGTGCTGAATATGTAACGAAAGTAAGCTTACGCGGCAAAATATTATTTAAAGATAAACGTATCCAATAGAAAAAGTAAAATGACCCAGTATGTCAGTTTCATTTAAGGAAATAAGTCATCTACAGTGATAAAGACATACAATGAAAGCCATTAAGAAGAAATGAAATTAGAAGCTCATTATCAAGCTGTGCACATCCATCAATCTAGAGGTTCACATACAGGTGTCATCAAATGTCACAAGCGGTACTTTTCAATGCACATCAGAAATGTTCAGCACAGAGCAATGAACCATTCACATTTAAGCCAAGTGCAGTTGGTGAACTAGCATCAGACGTCTAGTTCATTAGTCAATAATGCAATAAACCAGGCGTGGAGTTGCCAAAAAGAAATGAAATGTAGAATTCCACAAACCAACCCATGTGAATGAAACAGAACGTATAACCCTGAAGAGCACAATAGATGATTCAGCCTAGCTGTTGGAAGAGAGCAGTGTATACAATGAAATATATATGAATGTTTTCTGCAATGTAGTTTCCTTCCTGAAAAAATTAATAATTCGACAAAACAATTACATTTGCTGGCTCACTTATATTTACTAAAGGGCTATACCGTTTCCTTAGTTTTGTCCTTCAATGTCCAAACGCAAGAAGTCTTTGCATGTGAACAGCCTAGTACAAAGTACAGTGACGGTGTTCTGTGTTAGAGGCAGGATGGCGTCAAAATAGCACAGCCCCTGAAGTCAACTCATGAAATGCAACACCAGCTAACTATTGAAATTGCCGAATTGAAGACATTTTAATAAGAAAATCATCGCCTTTATCGATAGGTTTGATGTTTCAGTTGAATACAAAGGAAACATGCGAGTGGAACGACAGATAGCCACAACCGTATACCAGAAAATATTGATCAGTAATTGCATCTGTTTTCCCCTGATTTCAAGACACATCTTTGTTGTTAACAATGTTGATTTTGCAGAAAACACATCTGATGGAAACCGTACCCTGCAAACAACTGTCATGGGTATCTACCATAGATGTCACGTTGAAAATAAGACATCTTAGCTATGTCTCACAGGTCAAAATCTTAGGCTCCCGACGAAGGAGCTGACGAGCATAGATACAGCACGCTTGAACTGCTCCAAGCCAACCGATCAAGTTCTGCCTATGCCTTATTCAGTCTGAAAGTGGATGTGCAACCACCATAAGATGCTTACCTCACAGATGATGTCTGACTTATGGGACAAATCCTGCATTATTCTCAGAATAGAGTGAGAAACGTTAACTACGATGGAGGACCATGATGTCGTTGATGAATACGCAGTTATTATGCATGGCAACATCTCTGCATTATATGTACGCCACTCACTGATAGGCGAGGAGCAATCCACCACAAGAATCGAAGTGGCAGACACAACTGACGGTGATCATGCAGGCCCAATGCATCCACTCAAAACAGTGGCCCATTATTGCAAAAATGTCATATCTCCCAACAGCGGGATCTACAGTTACGTTGAGCAGCCCCAGATGGTTCGCAAAGACGAGTATAACGTAATAATCCATCCATATTCATATATGTGAAACGAAAGCTGAACTTCATTGGAGATTACATGGGGAACAACAAAATTTACTTCTACTGGCCTGATCCACGTGCAAAGAGGAGTAGAGGCACACGTGGTCATCATGCAGGGCAATGTTCATGCTATGCCGACAAGCCTTCTCCCAATCCCTATCTCCCAATCCCTATAAAATAAGAGCATACATATCTGCTAGGAAGGCGTTCAGCTGAATTTGCTATGTCTTACTCAGCGGGTAGATGTGAATAAATACAGTTAATACACTTAAAAATGGCGCTGGCCATCGGGTCAAGGACAATAATTGAAGAGATGAATTCGTTTGACCAGCTACTACCAGTCCTGAATGTCAGTATATGTACACAGTTAAGGAAATTATATTCTTCATATATCTATAAGAATGGGTGTTTAGAAAATATATTTTATGGGATTAAAGCAACCGCTAAACTCTTCTGTGCTCATGATAGGCTCGCTCGTATATGAGTTGCTGTTGAGTGGCTGATCCTTCTGTCCATAGCAGACACATATTTATTGAAGGAATCAGACACTGACATATGCTAGGAGTTTTTCCATGGAAACAGGGTTGTTAACAAAATTACATATATGTCCTTGGAGTTGATCATTCCTTGGGGTATGTAATTAGCTAAATGAACGTAGCTTGCAAATGTATTATCGAGAACTATCAGTTCAGTACTTACACCACTATCTCTCTGATGAGCTTTACTACTACAGTTGCAGAAGACCGGGTTCATATATTCAACTTTGTGATAAAATGCAGTCACGCCGGAGAAACTCACGATAGAATGTTTTTGGACAAATGTCAACTGGAAGAAATTTACTTGACGAATTTGTCTCGAACCGCATCAAGTCGGGATGATTCATCTGTTTGCGCTTTTGAAGAAACTACTACTAGAGACCTGGATAATTTAAGCAAAGCAAATGAGAGTAAATACTAGAGACAAGATTGCTCTGTGTAAAGAAAAGAGAAAGAGAGCTTTTCTTATTCATGTCAAGGCCAGAAATAAACCAAGAGAAAGCTGTAGTGAGGTACAAGTTCTCATATGTGCCAAGATCGATGTTTGCAACTAATGGAGCAATGCAACAAGACCGAGTGAAAACTAGTGTGATGGACATCCTTGAGAAACTCCTCAAATAGGGAGACAAAAATGAACATGGGAAAAGCTAATACAGAAGCATCAACGATACAGAAAACATGGTAGACTCCTATGCTGACAAGCATGCGGAAGAGAAGGTGGCACTTCATGATGCAATGACAGAAGTCCAGTCACTGGAAAAGTGAGACTTCAGAAGGAACTATAGCCAACTGGCTGATAACTTCACTAATAGTATACTGAATAGATACATCAATTTGGATGAAAAGTGCAACATATTTCATTGCTACTATGTACCTATGAAAATTAAGAAGGCCTCCCATTACAAGAAGCAAGGAATCCCACCAGTAATTTCCTATTTCATATTAGATACAAAACAAATGATAAAGATAACTATGAAGATAGCACTGTCAGATGTGATGTCGAATATAGAACTCACCTTCGACGTGATTGAGCAGATGGTAGAGAAAGCACACGTAAATAAGAAACACTTAGTAGTGACATGGGCATCTCAGTGCCTTGTAAGTCACAGGGATATGAGCCTCCTTCGAAGTGATAAAGTAGAAGCCAATACAGTGCTGCTGCTACTGCATTCCACTGCCTCTATGATTGCAAACATCAGCTTTCATTCACCATATATCCACCTCTATGCACTGTCTATCCAACAGTATCCAGAATTATGCAAGGACACCAATTTTGGAGCCAGAATTTGTCAGTGGCGCCACGTCATCCAAACTGAGATATAACTATAAGCTCTTGGCCTTACAACGAAATTCAACTAGCCAAAATTCAGTTATAGTAGTGGTGCTGACTACAAGGGAAAAGTAGCTGTCTTGAAGGCAGTCAGAGATAACGGTGACGACACTTGCAAGTATGGGCACAACCTAAGTGTCTAGTGATACCTTTACTGCTATAGACCAGTTCCTCTGTAATTCGTGCCTAACTTAAACACTGATCTCAACAGTGGAGTAATTTATTTGCTGGCTGTTCATAATGAGTCCGAAAGTCTACAGCTACACGCGATGTACTATATATCAAGCAATTCTATAGTTTCAATAGCGGACCATTGCATGAAACAATGACACAGTTGCAAACACTGGGATTCCGCCACCACAAGAACATAAGAATGGGAAGATTGGGTTCCAGTCATGACCATGCAATGTCCAGCTTCAAAGTCTCTTCTCCACTTGGTGAAGTTTGACTACACAAAAATGAGATTGCAAAAAGCAAAGTGCACAGCTTGGAAAGCATGTTCAACTTCACTAATTTACGTGACAATTTCTACATGGAACAAATGCACCAATTGCTTGAAGAGAGGCAAAACGATGACGATGGAAAAGACGATAATAAGTTACTGTGAACTATCTAATGTACTTGAAGATGTGAAACTTCCTTGTGTGCAAGTAGTACACTCTAGATTTTAAACACACACTAAATCTACGGTTCTCTATAACACTTTCAAATTGTGTGAGAAACTTTGTTAACAATTCCTGCTCATGTTTATATATGTTTACTGATATAATTCGTAATTCAAAGTTCTTTGGGTAATGTCAATAGATGTTATATAATATTACGATTTTAGACCGATTTGGAAACAAAGAAAATGCCTGTACTTGAATGAACTATTGCGATAACTTCAGATCCGCGGTTACTCCTTCTACAGAGAAGCTCTGTTTTGCACTTAGCAGTGATGTCACCGGTCAGCTTAAGCTTGGAGGCCGAAAATCCGACATTGTAACACATCAGGATAACACCCCAGACCGTTTTCAAAGAGACCACCGGTATCCAGTCAGAAGTAAGATTGTCGAATTCTGGGCGTGTAACCACGCAACCAGACATTATTCTTTTTAGTTTATTGTAAAAGAATCAGTACATGTCTGGACATCGAAGAGATTAGATCATAGGGAATTGGAGAGACTAGAAGTACTGATAAGGCGGGTCAAGAGAACTGAAGAGTGTGTACCAGAAGTACCGGCAAAGAGAGCCGGGAAACGGAAACAAGGATACTTAAAGTACTGAAAAGAATACACGGTGGAAGTTACAGATGAGTAACAAAAAAACACGAGAAGGAAACACTCTCATCTTTAATTTCGAGGGAAATAATTGGGAGTTTGGATAGGTCTTGGATTGATTGGAAGCAATTGCATTGCAAATTGTCCTGTAATTGTGAAATACCGTGATATAGTTTATTAAATCGTTATACCTTTCACCTTATTACCTTTCACCTTGCTAACTGGGGGTGGGTGGATTTGGACCTTTATAAGATTTTAACTGTCCGTTATTCTCTGGGTTAGTAATAATTCAGTTGGGGGCACGTGACAAACATGGTAATATCTTAGGTGTAGATCAGTCTGGAAATGTCAGAATTTAAAGCAATCGATGATATGGTAAATTAAAATAGTACTTAGAATATTCTCTTCGCAGACTGGTAAAAGTTTTCGGATCCGGTTGACGTATCTGCCAGCTCATATGAACTCGAACATTATTTTGAATGAGAATCATATTATGGATTTCATATTTCATTAACTCATAAATACATATAGCCAATGCCTTATGCAGTCATATATTTTAACGTATAACTTGTCCACTTTATACATTTATTTAACCGAAATGGCTTCAGATCGATATTTTGGATTTATTTTTCAATAGTGTATAGCTGACATCAGAGCAATTTTCCGGGATGCCAACAAGTTTCCTTTATTGTCATTTGGGGTCCTCTTTGGACATTTGGCCTAGAGGCTTGCTTTCATTATGAAATTGCCGACTCAACAATCAATCCATTTTTAATCCAAACTTTTGTGGCTTGCATGATTGTGTCAAATTCAATACACTAGAACATGATTTAAGAAATGTTTCTTGCTTATTTGTAGTGTAATATCCTATTTATAACATTTAGGCATTTTCATAAATTGTTTGGTCTGTGTCTGTATTTGTGTTGGTGAGATATATATCTGGGAATAGAACGTCAATACCAATTTTATACAAGATAAGCTCGCCACAATATAATAAATGAACAAAACTGACTTCACTATTTTTGTTTATTCACATCTCTATTTAAATCATTAATATCATACTTTACTCCATAATTTTACATAAATCCCTATTAATATTAGTATTTAAAGTGCAAGTAAAGTCTCTGCAACATAGGAACATCTCGTTGTATCATATCCCACATACGGTTATATTACATATCTGCTCAAGAATCTAAAGGCTAAAGTATAAAATATTTGTGAAACGAAATGCATTTATATTGCTATGGTTTAACACGCTCACACACATACGCATTTTTTTAAAAATTAGTCTTTCTTAAAAGGGGAACAAAAGCTCTTGTTTTGAATTTGCATAGGATGTGGCAGGCAGAATCATTATTGGGAATAATGTCTAATAACTCAGAGCCATTTAAACAATCTTTATGCAGCATCTATTAGGTATTAGGTTTATTTGGCTGTTACCGCTGCAGAAGTCTTGTTTACTTGAATTACATTAAAAATCTAAAAGGCGTAATTGAAAATTTTGCTTTACTGGATATATTATCGTGGTATTTAGTGGACTGAGGTTTCATTGTAAGGTCATGAAAGAACAAAATGACAGTAACTGCATACGTTTTAAGAAATCGACTGTTCCTATGTCCCGTTGAGTCATGACTCTGCGTTGGGATCAAAATGATGCAGGTATGAATGATGGTGAGTAAGAACTTACCTGAGTATCGATCCAGCTCCATTATTGTTACAAATGATCTTAAGCCTTATCGCAGGTCATCACAATATCCTTTTATTCGTAAATTGTGATCACCTGTTCTCCAGAGTCCAATCTCCAATCAGTATGATGATATACCCCAAGTCTTGACAAACGGATACAACCATATAGGCCTCATGGACACTGAATCGACACATTTAGCAACATTCACACTACATAATTTCCGTCAATTTCATTAAGTGAAAGGACAAAAAGTGGTGCGAATATTACCAATGGAGAATGCAAGAATTAATCACACCACATTTTAAAAATTTAGCAAACCTAGCTCTTGCGAAACGATGTATCTCATTACCAATGTTGAGTATCCTCGAGTGGACGTAATGAAGTTAACAAGTTTGTTTATCTTATAAAAATCCTCAATCACAATAACTATGCTTGAGGAAAACAACAATGCCCTGAAAGAGCAAAGTTCTAGACCTATAAAGTTAAGATCTGCAATATCTTTACATGTGTAAAGGGAAAAAGTGACAGAGGATTAACCTAAAAATATCTCAGAAATGATTCTTAAGAATTTTATGAAAGTGCTAAATATTGAAGCCGACATCGAATGTGACAGGGTCCATCGCCTTGGATTAAAAGACAGTTGTAATGTATGAAGTACGTGGATGAAACATGTAAAAAATGGAAATTTATAAGAACTGTCGCCCCAAAATGACTACGTCCAAACAAAATGGTTCTGACGTAAACGAGTTATATCCTCAAGAAATTGACGAAAGAAGGAAACAGTTATTACCTCCGTTTTAGGAGGCAAAATGGAATCCTAGAGCTCGAATACAAATACCAATTAATATGTTCAACATTTCCAGAAGCATTACTATCTATCTCAAGTGTTTGCAGATTCCCTATTTTAACCCCCACACTTATTCCAGGCAGCCAATCGGATCACATTCGATCTTTTCCATGAAGTCGAGAAACCTCAGATATAATTCATTGCCATTGAAATAATATTTTGAACTACGTTCGTTGACATGGAACATTATGGCGGCGGAAGTAGACGGCCAGAGGCGAATCACAAAACACATGAAATGTGTATTACTACGGCAACTTCCGAGGTTATTTTATGACCCGGTGGAAGTGTCTGAACTATGTTCCAATAATCCAAACAGTACATTCCCGATTATCTTTCTTCGTTAATTAATCATGACCAGATCGCTGAAACCATAATGAGTGCTAACGATATTGACCCTTAGCGAGGTCTCATGGGACACCAGCACCAAGAACAACGCTAACAACAAAACATTTTCCTAAGACCATAACAGATTCTGAAAGAACAAACATTCATCCCTTTCACCTTGATAAATATAATGATATATCGGCAATTGCAGACGAAAACCTCGATGGGACACATGTATTTAAAACACGATTTATTAACATCTGAAGTTTAAAAGACAAGCTATTTTTTCAGGAGCACGGCTTTATTAATCATTTTAATTTCTTAGGACTTGCAGAAACAAAATTGTCTAAAATAGCAGGAATTTACTGAATCATTCTATGTACACAGACAATAGAATTTGATCGACAAGCATTCATCAGTTTGGTTTGAATCATGTACCAAAAAAGAGTTAAAGTAGTATGTACTCGAGATTGTTTATTCTCTATTGGATAAAGTCAAAAAATACGTTTTTGATATTGATTATTATATCATCGTTTGTGTCGTTTACATTCCACCGGAAGAATCATCTTACATTTCTAGTGATACTTGTACTTAAAATAGAAAATAAAATATTTGGTATGTTAAGTACTAAAGCTATGCATACTAAATTTGTGATTTTAAAAGAAGAAAAAACAATATGTAAGAATAGTGTTGCTTAAAATAATTATCATAACGAGCATACAGTAACGGAAGATGTATTACAGAGTATTAAAAGTTACCAAGCAACGACAACAACTTGCAAATCCTTACACAGTCAAAACCAATATGACAAAATGAACAACTATGGGTATGTTTTTATTGACCTTCGCTAATTAAACGATATGTATGCAGCAGAGGGAGGAGTCGTTGAAGACAGATACATTAGAAAGCTTGTTTCTAAAATCACAAGTACATTTGAGTACCTATATGCTACTCACGATATTAGTTCCAAATTTCATACTGTAAAATTTCTGCTCTTTCGAATCTTATCAATTCTGTAGATAATGTGGATCGTGTCATACATCTTGACACAATTGCTGTATATGAATATTGTAAAACTCTAAATTTAGATGATTAACAAATAGAACGTTTGAGCTAAATTAGACTGATGTTAATAATGTCAGATCTTGGATAATCTAATTAATGTATGTGAAGTTCAGAAAACGCTCTCAAATCTAAAGAATACCAAATGCCCAAGATTAAATTAAAATTGACTAAAATTAAATTAATTGACTAAACATATACTGAATCTATTTCATTGAAAATGTTTGTTTAATTTTTTTTCAACATTTAAATGCAGCACAGGAATATTTCCAAATGCATTGATTATCAGAGAAATAAATCTACATATAAGAGAAGACAGTAAGCAACCAAGTAACTATTGAACTATAACATTGCTTATTTGCTCAGGTAAGATATTTTTATTTTAGTTACCTACAACAGATTAAATTGACCGACTTATAAATTAATTCTCAAGATGGAATTAAATCAGGCCATTCTACCACTGATCATATCTATACAATGCATAGACAATTGTGAAAAACGAAATGTTATTGTGTATTTCATAATTTTGAGAAAGCTTTTAAATATATATAGAGAATATAATTACGGAAAAGAATCTTAAAAAGCGGTGTGCTATAGAACTCTTTAATGATATAAAAAATATTATGAACAATCTAAACAGCTTATAAATAGCAATGTAACTATTCCTGGTTTTTCCCTGCAAGTAAAGAACACGCCAGGTTGAAAATGTATCACCATTTTTGTTTACGATCTAACTAGCATCCAAAATATATTGCATCGACACACTGCTATGGCATCAAACAAAAATTGCAGATAAAAGAATGCATCAATATTTCAAAGCTACTTCGTTATGCAGACGATACCGTTCTCTTTACAAAGAACCGCGAAAATATTGTCTTTGATCAATTATTCTAGTAATTATTTCGATGATTAAAAATTAAAAGCAAATGTGAAGGCAACAATAATGCTTACTTTCGATAAAGATTATACAAAATGTTTGACTCCAGATGCCACGATACGACAGTAGAAGAGGTTCACGACAGCATATTTTTGGGTTCTTCTGATTATGACTGGAAAGCAAAATAATACACAAAGCCAAGAAATAATTACCTCTTTTTAAGACAGTGTCTGTCTGGAATATTAGCCTCACTATATACTGCAAACTAAAATTCTTCTCTAGTGTTATAAAATAACTTCAAATTTATTAGCAGGAAAACCAGAGTTTGAAAACTGTAAATCATTGAATTCACTCAGATTGGTAGAAGAGTCTTAAAATGTAAAAAGGAATACCCTGCTGTGTATACAATATAAATATACCAGTAGACAACTGGTTATGCTCGGGGTAAAATTCAACACCATACATTATTGGTGTACAATACCTAAGAGAAAAAAAGAAAATGTATCCGAGACCGAACGTTATTTATTGTGATGTGTCGAATTTTAAAAACTCTTAGAAGCATTTGGTTAAATGAATTGTATCAAAGTCAACTTAATTAAAGTAGAAAGGGCTAGAGACAGTTATAAGATTATTTTCATTTTCATCTCTGAACGTCAAAGGAAATTCGTTCCATGCGATGAAATTTGACCGAGTCAACTGCTATGATTCAAGGGTTTAAAATAACCCTCTTCCTCAAATCAACCGGTTAAAAGGGGAAGCTTATTAATAATTGATTGTTCAAAGGAACTTTAATTGCGGAATGATTAGCTGTCTTGACAAAAAAATTCTACAGAGAATATTTAGGAAACAGTCGATTCTGATTGGTTAATAGGGTTTTATGGGCGTAACTTTGTAAGGAATTAAGACTATTTGCTTTGGAGAAATTCTTCAGTCTTCAATCTTTCTTGCGAGAAGTTAGACGGGACTCCGGAACGTAAAAAGTACGTTTTCGTTATTCAGTAAATGCCAGATGGTTGTCTCAGATAGGAGAAAGACTATATGTATGAGGTTAGGTTCGTAGAAGATGAATAAGAAACGGCAATGGTACGCAATCTTTTCTTTCCCATATTTTCATATGTTATTTCATTTGTCGATTTACTTGCAAATGTATTTATGTTATGATGTATGTATGATTTCAATTTCCAGAGTTTTAGTGAAATTTTAGTGACGACATTTTATTATTTGATTTTTATTATCAATTCATTAATTGAATGTTCATTGAGAGAGTTGACAAGATTTATGTAATTGAATCTTTAATACACAGGAGTGCTTAGGTTTTTTTCAAGAATTAAACTGAATAAGTGGTGGGTAATGATTTGTAGTTTTATGAATTACTCTCTGTCAAGTATGACATGTATTGAGTGTATATTCATATACTAGTTTGTAATATTTACTTGATCACGTAAACTATTTTAGAATAGTTATATTTGAGGGGCTAAGCGATATGTAATTTAACACTACTATATAATTTAATTGAAGAAGTCAAGGGGTGTTAAATACGGGCACATACGTGTTAGCCGTGAAGTGGAATTTAATGATCCCTACTAGCGAGACCCAAATTAAGGTCATGACCGTCTATGTAAACATAGGAGTTAGTGAACGTGAGTGCAACAGAATTTATGCCTTTTGTTTTCTGAGCCGAATTAATGTAAAAATATATATATACTTGCAAATGAGACCTATTGTCTATTGCGAGACATTTTATTTATTGAAGGAAGCAGCTTTCTTGAACTCTCCTGAGATTCCCTGAAAATTCCTGTACCAATTCCAAGTACCAGAGCAAATTCTGAGCCGAAGTCTAGGTCTAGGGACGATCGTCAAATCAAGGTTCGACTGGCAAGATGCCAGGTCCAGATAACTAGACGATGGTTGGCAGAGCAGGGACGAACGGAAGATTCGATGTCCGGATAAGAAAGGTGATGATGTTGCACTCAAAGGTCACATCTCGTAGGCAATGGCGAACTGAATTAATTCTGTCACTGACAAGTAATAGTTACAGTAAAAAAATGTGTATTGTTTTTCTTATTTGAGTACATGTTAGTACATTTTTCCTTCTTTTGAAACCAAGAAATTGATATTTTTTTTTCATTTTTAAATTCTGCTTTTAATCTGATTAAATTTTATATTTGTTTATTGAAAGGGTGCTCGTTGTATTTATTTCTTCAGTATACTTGTTCAAAGTTCTGCATTCTTCTTTCTATCTATCCATACTGGGTAAATTACACCGCGGGAAGTCATTCCCTAGTAACGAACCTTAGTGGAAAAGGTTGGTGTATTTTGAACGCCGCCAATTTATCACATATATAATTTTATATTGAACGATATCAAAACACATAATTATAGTTATTGATAGACTGATTACGTTGAGTGTATTTAAAAAGTATGTGAATTCGGATGCCTTTGGTATTCTAAATGTTTTCCTGAGAAATAGTGGCTCACAAACAGTCCGATGAACAAACTAGCGAATATATCTTCAGACACGGAACGCAAAGAAAACTTCATCAAACAAGTTATATCTATGGACTTTTTAATAAAATATTCAATTGTAATCATTTCTTAACCCAAATAGTTTTGTACGATTTACTTAAAATGTAGAGTCTAAAACCGTCTTTGAAGCAGGCAGATGGTTAAATATTCCAAAAACGAAAGGTTGTGTACATTGGACACGAAAATGATTTAGGTGATCAACAGCATTACATATTCAGTGGTATATTTATATAAATTTTTTATTTTTATTCAAAAGATCCTGTATTGTCGACCAGGCAGATATTCTTCATCTTGTATTGCATTTATCAGAACACACACACACACACACACACACATGCACACACACTATATATGTAAGTATATTGCGTTACATATCTGAAGATACATGTTAGTCAATCTATTCAGTAGACGGAAAAGGCGTCATTGTTTAACTTTGAGCTTCTCTAGGTGCGAAAATTTATAAGAATTATAATTGTTGAAGTTAATTAACACGTGCAGTTCAGTAAACATGGGAAATTCAGTTAACACGGATTGTATGTTTTTGTGTTTCTCTGAATTAGAGCTGAATGTTTAATAATTCGTCAAATGAAAATATAAATAATATAATATGTTGCGATATGCCTATATCTTGCTTAAATAACCGTTCAAATCTAAAACAAGAATTCCCTGATTATCATGCAAACGATAAATATTTATCATTCTGTTTAGAGCTTTTGATATCAGATGAATAATGTCATCAGAACCTTATAATTCTGTTGTCTAGAACACTCTATTTAACATACTACGATCTTAACTACAACCATAGTACCGTGCACTAACATTTTATCTATATTACACACATGCTGATCTATTTCCGATTTCTTTTGCACGATTCATTTGTCCCATTCGTGACCTGAGCGCAATAAACATTGCATTATCAAAAGTGTGTTCATATGAGTGCAATACAAGACGATTGCCTGCCAGGTCGAAAACACGGGATCCTTTGAAATAAATTGAAATATTTATCTAAAAATAAACGCACTATTTACAAATTTTTAACTAAACAGAGAATGCACTGAAAAACTAATTTTTCGGTAATTCAAGGCCGTTTTATCGGTGTTAAAAGACATATTCCTAATTTTGCCTCTGCATTCTTGGGATTACCGAATGCAGCTGCTGATATCGGAAGATCGTGTGTAACAGACTTGAGATGGAACCATTTCCATTTCATCGATGTCGCGGTTCAGATACGAATGTAAGCGGGAATCCGAATGAGTCAAAGTGTGAAATTTTGATGTTCTTTTTTTTTAGGTTTAAGAACGAGCTGCGCAGCATATTGTTTTCATTGTTTTCAAAGTTAACTCATATATTGTGATGAATCAAACTATGGATGCTCCAATGGCCTAAGTGGTTAGATCGTCTCCTCAGACGCGGGATGATGCAGGTTCGAACCCCTGGCCGAGTCATACCAAAGACTTAAAATAATTGTTTTAGCAGCTGCCTTGCTTTGCTTTCAGCAATAAAAGATTAGTGTTAGGCTTGTCGGCCTGGTGCCAAGATATTGTGACTAGGGTGGGATATAATGTCCCAGTGCTAGATATCACTATAAACTGTCATACTGCAGACAGGGTAGAGGCATCACTGGAAAGCAAGTTAAAAATCCAAATGACACTTATAAAACTGTATGCATATTTTGTCGTTCTTACAATACAATCATTGCTACTTTTAAAACCATTATTGTCTTTGTTCATTGGATTATTTATACATGCCCACTAGATTGATGATTTCATATATTGCTGTGTAGGATCACAAATTCATAACAGACATAATATTCACTTTCTTTTCTGATACTTTCTACCTTAAAATCTAGTTCTCACAATGTCACTAAATCTGAGCTTGTTTTAAGTTTGTGCCTACAGCGCCATTATGATTTGCGTCGTTACCCATTTTACACCGTCAAACCTGTTATTAATTGTGGAGTCCTTCCTTGCCAGCCCGCGAAAATGCAAAAGAAATGCTGTCGTCGATAGAAGTATGCTTCTAAGGAAGGCAAATGTGACCTTTCAATATAAAGTGATGTCGTCTGCAATGATTTCATTTTAATGTCTTGAATCAGCTTCTACTTTAATTTGATTCAATTAAAATTTCTAGTTGCAAGCTCCTAGAAGACGCTGATCAGATGATCAGATGGACCACAGTTGTGTAATTACAGATCCGCATTTGCATCTTGCTGATTCACATTGAACAGTACCCATTTCCTTCAAAGGCCTAAATTATTAGTTACTTTTAAGCTATATATTAGTGACCGCATTCAGTTCCCAGACAGCTGAGCTTCTAGGTCTGCTAGGAAACTGGAGTATAATGGTTATAATATGTTACAGATGATGGCGACGGTTTAACAACGTATGGTGTGGTCAGATGTCTCTGTCTCTCTGTGTCTGTCTCTGTCTCTCCTTCTCACTCTGTCTCTCTCTCTGTCTCTGTCTCTGTCTCTGTCTCTCTCTCTCTCTCTCTCTCTCTCTCTCTCTCTCTCTCTCTCTCTCTCTCTCTCTCTCTCTGTAAAAAAGGTAGAGTATGAAAACATTTGAAAAAAAAGAATCAAACGAAGAAAACCATCCTCAACAAACAAACAAACAAGCATAACTGATGAAAATATTTTTCTTCACTCCATGGCTTAAATCACTAAGACTGTTTAACCCGCCCACCTTTATTTTCCTCCAACTACTTTTACTTAATGATATTTTTAAAAATATACTATAATATTAATATTAGTATTATTAAGAGTCATAGTGGCAGTAGCCACAGTGGTATCTTTTGTTTTTGTTGTTGTTGTTTTTGTTTTTCTTGCTGCTGCCGGTTTTTGCTGATGATACTGGTTTATTTGCAGCTGTAATTAATGATGTTGTAACTCTGCAAAGTAACCCTTACCTATATTGTTTTCCTTGCAGCGAAAAACGGCTTGTTTTCTCACTTTGTCCGTGGAGCTTTAGAATAATTATGACGTAATAAAGATAATTTGAAGATTTGTCCCTTGTTTTCTCATTCGTAATATATTTCTAAACGATTACAAATGAAAATGTATGGAGATTATAATTTGTTTCTTCTATCTAGTCTGTTAAATATACAAATATTTTCATCACAGGTGAATGTAAGTAAAGGCTCCGAAATGTTACAGATAACTTTTTATAAAAAAATAATTAGGGCTTTACGTTGTATTTAACGACATAATCATAGTATCGAATGTAGATTTGCCTTTATCGATCCCTGAAGACTGCAGTTGAAGAATTATGTGATTCGTACCATGAAAGAGAAAAAAAACTACAAAGTGTTTCTATATATCATGATAACATTTATGAACTATTATATTTATCAAAGCTAACCATCCTTGCTCTTTTTTTTTTAACTGTATTTTGTTACTATTTTCTTAAACATCATTTGTGCTAATTGTATATCGTTTATTTCTACCCTTAATTAACCCCGCAGTGTAGAACACGTGCAATGACGTACAAACATAAAAGGATTTAAATATATAGAACGCAGAGAACCAGATGAATGAAACTAAAGCCAGTCTTTAGAAATACATCAACTACACGATTCTGTATTTAGTAGTTGATGCTGCTGTTGTTTCCAGTAATATCGCTAGATTCTTTTCATTATCTTGCGGTTTATGTTGTGCGAGGTCAGCTGCACCAAGTGACGTTCGCTTTCAATATCAGTTGCTTAACATCACTTAAACTTTCTCTTTGCACATTCGTTGTCACTACGTAATGAACTTTCCGCCAAGGAAACAAGATATAATTTGCTTGAGCGATAAAGTTTTACGTCTAATGGCTTTGACGCAAATCAACTTTCCCTTTCGCTGAATTGCAGAAAATCTGCATCCGCCGATGCTGGAGACGCGACTACTACCTTTAATTCTCCCAACACCCATAATTTATCCAAAGTAAAATTCGTAAAAAGCTTTACTGTATTATAACATCCCATCTGTATTTCGTTTGATGGAACTTTCAGTGACAAATCAAGAAAAGTGATTTATTCGAGGCAATGGAAAATTGCTTCCAATGAGTTAATGTCTTTCGAAGATAACAATGTCGTCTATTATGTTGTCAGGATCTCAATTTTCGTCAAGTTAGGAAGTGCTAATGCATGCTAGATCAATAACACATCGGGGCCACATCTATGATCCGTTGTTCCATAAGATGGGCTGAAGTACATCGAGCTGAAGGCTGAATTAAACAGGCAGAAACTGTCTTCACAAAACTATGTTTTATTTTATATTTCTACTGATACTTTGATATCTTTGAACGTCTTTGAAAATCGTAATATCACATATTTCTTCTCTCCCACAGTTAACATGTTTTTTGATCAGACGCATGCATGCTCGCGTTTAATTTGCAATGGCTTCAATTTTCCTTTCTCTAGCAAGCTAGCGAAAAAGGCTTAGTTTTAGTTCAATGACTTCACTTTGTAAAATACATACCATGACACCTGCTGAATGATTACAAGAACGGTAAAAGGATAAACTGAGAAGAGGAGAAATCCGAGATACCATTAGTTCCTTAAACAAAAGAATCCACACACAAGATATGTGTTTGGTTAAGTTCTTAATCCGTTAAGAACAAATTATAAGGTAAATAATTTGGTGGACAACAGTTGCCAAAAAACGTAAAATGTAAACAAATGATAAAGAAATAATCCCAACTTGCAGTTGAAGACAGAAATGTCTCCTTAAATGACTGCAAGAGGCCTAAGATGAGCAGCATTCACTTAAGTTAAATGTGATGACGTAGATATCAAAGATGCATATGGTTTTGTGAAAGAAATGAGAAACAAATTGACCTCAAAATGAGTTTAACTTTGCTTTAATTACAAGAATAACTAAATGATAATTGGTCTGATTTAAACGACAAATAAACGACAGAAAAAGAACAAAACAAAAAGCAAAAACTGATACACGAAGCATAAAACAGAGACAAGAAACAAAACAACTAAGCAACAAACCTAAGGAACCCTCCCTCTCTCTCTCTCTCTCTCTCTCTCTCTCTCTCTCTCTCTCTCTCTCTCTCTCTCTCTCTCTCTCACACACACACACACACACACACACACACACACACTATCACAACTAAAGTCATTGTAAGACACTGTTGTCTGACAGAATAAACGAACAATTCAGCAGAAAGGATGAAATTATGTTTTAGGCGTGTAATATAGAATGTACATTATTATTAATCTAAAAAGGAAATATTTTATTCCAAGAAGTCATTACTTTAAAAAAAAAATATTGGTAATCGTCATGGCACTAAATCATGATACTACTCCGACCTAGTATTGGTCAAGGTGGCACAAAATGATTTCCGAGGTTACAAGTTCATTTTTTTGTACAAAGGAGTTGATGTTCACCTGTGTGTAACTTGCCTTGGGAATATATTTGAAATGAACAAATAAAGTCACTGTCTAATTTTGGTGACGGTGTCAAGGAACCGGAACTAGTTAGTATCTAACATGTCTGTAAAGGACATATAAAAGATCAGTTAAATTCGTCCGTTATAAACATATGAAGTTTATATATAAATTTTAAGTTATAGAATTAAACATAGCAGTGATCACTTTAAATAATACAAAGGAAGTAAGAAAGAAACGATTTAAATAAACCGTTGTCTTTTAACCTTGAACATTAGGTCACAGTCACTAGAACCTCAAGTGAACAGTTACATCAGGTTTTATCCCATTTTTTTCGAGATATCTGGCTCACACGGTACGCCCAACAGGATGCCCAAACACCCAGTGCTATGTAAGCCTTTCTTTACCCTTCAAAATTGTTTAAGGTCACGAAAGACACAGAAGCTCTGTAACGTATAAGAATAATATAGTTGGTACAGTTTGGTCAAATCTTACTGGATGTCTCTTACTAACAAGGTGCTACTAATTACCTGTTTGCGAGAATATTCCTTTACTAGACACAAATTGACTCCAAGTGACCTTGAAAAGTAGGTCATAGTCATCATAACCTAATCTGGTATTAAGATCTTCACAAGGCCTATTATTTTTTTTTAAATTCAGGACTGGCTTGGTATAGTTACCTTTCCTATATCTTGTGTGCACATTCCCAGGCAAACAGACTGTCACTCTGTCACCTTCAAACTTGGGTCAAGGTTACCAGTCCCAAAAACGGATTATGTCTCCCTCTCCCTGAAAAAAAAGCATCTGATTCTCACGGTTGGTCTTCTTTTTGTCTAATCATATGGGACATATATTGCTTACTACCTGATTCTTACACTAACAACAAAACAACGCCTTGAGACCTCAAAAGCACGGTCAGAGTGACCAGAACGTATTCGGTCTTCAGACCATCTTAGGGTATCTAAATATGCAGTTTGTTCTGACTAAGCTAAATATATTTGGATATGTTGCTTGCCGTCTCTGCGGTTTTTGTTAAACAATCAGACCCAACCATAACCTAACAACCCCAATCCTAAAGAGCCATTGATATTGGTTCTATCAATCAATAAAAATTGGCAGTGACAAAGCATTTTAAGCAATCCGTCAAAGACGCTTTATTTGAGGCAAGGTGTAGTCCTAATTTAATCAGCAACAGGAAGTGACGTAAAGTCATGGAGGATTAGAGTAATCTTGATAATGTCTAACACTAAGACATACGGAAGAGTTAAGGGCAATGGTGTGGTATATTGATGAACAGCATGCGCCCTTTATTTTAAATTATGTAATGAATTTTCAAAGTATTTACAGATCTGAAGTTATCAGTTCTCATCTGTAAAAATACGTTCACATTTTTCATGCAAACATTTATCCTTGAAAACCAAATGTGATCGCAGCGTTGGAACAATTTTGTTTTACTGCCATTTTAATGTATATCTGTTGGTTTCAAAATTTCAAACTAACTTATACTCCCCATGACATGCGCAAAAGGAACCCTTTTCATGGTTATTCTAATAATGAGATTTAAATCCGAATATGTGACCGAACTAAAGTGATTTATCAAAACGGATACATAAGAATATTTATGGAACGTGAATGTTAAACATCGGTCTCCAAGGAGTTGAGGGTTATTTAATACTAAGTCATCTATTATATAATACGATGTTCCAAACACCTAATACGAGACACAAATACCCAAGGACATTTTAATTTTGTCGTCATCATATCTGAAGTTAATACAATACGTTATGGAGCACAGCGATAATTATTCACTTCATTGTTGATAAAGACAATCATATGAAGCAGTTTCGATCCATTTTGTGACTGTTTAGAAGATTATTCAGTATTTATAAACTCGCTTGAAGCGAAGGAAATGACTGGCATGTACATTTTGTACTCGTGTATTGTTTGCCAACAATCAGGGAAAATGCCGTTTTATAACAACAAGACACCTACAAGAGCTTGGAAAGTCTTGTCCTTTCTACCATCCCGTCATTGATTTTCAAACAATCGATCCGTTTTTAATACATATTCCCCTCAAGCGCTCAACGCACCCTTTTTCTACAGACATTTCGTGAGCAAGATTTAATTAAGTACGCTTTTCTTAAAGAAGACATAAAACGTGTTTATTATTCTAATGCATTGAGTTCTTGTATTTTAAACATTTACAAAGTATGTTATATATTAGCTAGCAAAGCTTTTGCAAAACATTGACTTGGTTAAGGTGGAGTAGCAACACTCTGTGCAATGAAGTGTTATTAGATAACGTCAGCGCTGAGCAATACTAAACCACACCATTAATGCTCTTATTTCAAAATCTCTTCCAAAATCTTGGCATCCATAAAATGCAACCCGACACTATTATTATATACGTTACACAAATTAATAACTACAGAATAATTAAAACGGCAGACAAGGATCCCTTGTGAGACATTCTATTCTATAATATGTGTTACCCTACGCTGTGATGCCAAAATAAATTTTTATTGACGCTCCCCATTCATCGATGACTTGATAAAACGACGAACTAATATACGAATATAATAGCAAATAATTCCATTCTTATCCCCAGATATTTATTTGTGATTTATTAAAATGCAATGATTTAAGATATTGCTGCACCCGGAAATGATCGTCAGTCTTATCAGATATATCTTTGCAGGAATAATGCAATATCGTCTCAATGGTAAGCATTCAAAATTGCTGTCGCTATGAAAATCAAATCAAGCTAGTAGTGTGCAAGAGTATGATTCTGAGCCACCTTCTATTGGTTTTGACTGGTGTTTCAAAAATATCAAAGTAGCCACAATATATACTAATTGCAACTTTTGAAAGATGCTGTATTAGTTTTAAGTTTGCACCGCTGCTTACCCACATAAAGAAATCCCAACGAATCATTACCACATCTGAATGTAAAATTAGTCACCAACAATACCAGTTCTCGACATTTATGTACTGTAATGGATTGAAAGAAAATCATATAAACATAGGAACATAAAATGGATTAGAGCAAGCATAACATGCATTTTAAAGAATCATGGTATGCAAGGCAAAATGAATGCATGGTATGCAATGTGTTCAAATGTCCATTTGATTTCGATATCTTCTCTTGTCAATGACATCTTTCGAACCGACCACCATATTAATCACTGTATTTTATCGGTTTCTATTTACGCTCTACTTCAAGAGTCTTCAGACTTGACTCTACATCGTAGGCAAACAAATCTGTTCAGTGTGCAGTGCTTTTCAACATGTTCATTAGAGATGTTTTAATAGACCTCTATATGCCGCCTGTTATGAAAATCTTTATGTCATTTATAGCATTGCGCTCTAGTCAGCATGTTTTTATTTTCACTGTATTTTCTGAATGGTAATAGAGAGAGAGAGAGAGAGAGAGAGAGAGAGAGAGAGAGAGAGAGAGAGAGAGAGAGAGAGAGAGAGAGAGAGAGAGAGAGAGAGAGAGAGAGAGAGAGAGAGAGAGACTGTCGGTACAGTCGGAGTCGGCAAATTGGAGTCGACGTATAGACGAAGGAAATAGAGGAGGAAAGTAGACTTGTAAGAGTAAAAGAGAATGAGTAGGAGAAGGAATCTGGAGGGAATCATGTGACACAAAGAGGAATCAGGAGATGAATAAAAACCAAGGACAGGGGGAAAATTCTCATACTACAAATCACATGACGACATGGGCTCACTAGGGTTAAGCGAAAGAGGCGCATTTGCAAAATTCAAGTGACTGACTATTATTGCCTAAATAACTAATTCTTAATGAATTTCATCCATTATACCTTTTATCATTTAACCGTCGGCGTTGCTGACTGGGGGCTCAGAGCTGTACACCAAACATTCGCTAAGCCAACTTCCAAACCATAATCTAGCCTGGGTGGATATTCTACCATTATCTAAATAAATATTGGAAGCACCCCACCCCAATTCTTTACAACCAAAACAATACATAGGAGGAGTACCACCCTCCACAATTTGATACGGGTCTTGTCGTTAGCTATATCATATTGCTATTTTAGCATGCAGGATTCCAGGTGGGATCGGCTTATCAACTAAATTTTAAGGAGATGTTCAAGTTGGTTGTGCCTTTAAGATTTGTCTGACGTAGACACGAAAACAATTTGTGTTAATAAGTTCAGGTTTGTTGCCTGACAAGTTTGTCTTAACTGTGCGCTCCTTTATAGCTGTGAATCAGACAAAATCTTAAAGTTTTGGAGCAAGAAATTGAAAGAGATTAGTTCAACACTTGACTAGCTGATAACGTATTATACTGTTCTCACTTTGCAACTTGTAGTTGTTGTTGCTGTTGTAGAGTTTACCATTTTTCAACACAAGATAGGCTATGCATGGCAGCCAGTATAAATGGTGCAGGACGAACCCATGAAAACCCAGAAAGAATCACCTACCCTCGAGAATCTACTGGCAAGCTTTCTCAGACACACGCATTGGCCGAGCCAGGGACTCGAATCCACGCAGGCAGCGATGAGATGGCAGTAATCCATAACGAAGAGCGCTTTAGACCACTCGGCATCTCGTGGTCCCCCTTTGCATCTTGTAATATTTGTTCAGAGAGGAAATGCTTACAGTTCGTCTGTGCTGGCAATAGCAAGAGCACCAAGTCTTGCATATAAAAATTGTTTCTTTGTCTGAGAAATATTCATATGACGGGTATTAGTTGTGTAAACATCATTTAGGCCTGACCGTTGTTAAAAGTTTTAGTGTAATACAGGAAGCAAAGACTTATAATGATATTATACACGTTTCATTTGACTCTGAAACCAAATGAAGCGTGATAGTATTTATGTTCATTCTCTAGTAGCTACACGTCTTCCATTTCGTTGAACGGTTTAAATGACGCGTAGGAAGATCGTCAGTCAGGAGTAACCCTTTAATGGGAATACGATTCCAATATGTCAGGTTCGAACTTGTACTTGTACGTCTGATTATATTTTAGTCTGCTACGGGAATCTAAAATAAGAAGTCGTGTGCAGTTGTAATTACGGAGACATTTTCGATGTCGTCTAATTTCACTCGCGATGAAGAGTGTGCGTTAATGGTAACCACATTTAATAAGACAATTTTACAGGGATTGACAAGCCATTTGCATCTGGACAATTCTCAACAGTAAATAAAATCCGTCTGGATAAATTCATAAAATGTCTATTTTGTACAGTCTAGATTAAATAGTACTACCATATATTCTCTTTATACGCTATATCTGTGACATTTTCTTAACACCAAACTTGAGATTATTTTTGTTTGTATGTCTGCTTTTGGGCAAATAATAACATGTAAAGATAGCTATGTACTGATAGTTTTGTAATTTAGGACTATATGACCTATATTCGCTAACCGAATTACCGCAATAAAGTATTTTTTCAAAATACGACATAGATATAGTTGATTAATTGATTGATTATAACCAACATTACCTGATCAATTGATTGACTATAACCAACTTTACCTGATAAATCGATTGATTATAACCAACAATACCTGATCAATTGATTGAGTATAACCAGCAGTACCTGATCAACTGATTGACCATAACCAACAGTACTTGATCAATTGATTGATTATAACCAACAGTACCCGATCAATTGATTTATTATAACCAACAATACCTGATCAATTGATTGAGTATAACCAGCAGTACCTGATCAGCTGATTGACCATAACCAACAGTACTTGATCAATTGATTGATTATAACCAACTTTACCTGATAAATCGATTGATTATAACCAACAATACCTGATCAATTGATTGAGTATAACCAGCAGTACCTGATCAACTGATTGACCATAACCAACAGTACTTGATCAATTGATTGATTATAATCAACAGTACCCGATCAATTGATTTATTATAACCAACAATACCTGATCAATCGATTAATTATAACCAACTTTACCTGATCAATCGATTGATTATAACCAACAGTATCTGATCAATTGATTGATTATAGCCAACAATAATAATTCACGACTTGAAAAAAAAATCAATTCAAGTTTAAAATGTCTGACATTTTTCATATCTATTCCTATGAAGCAGCATTTCTGTCTAGAGCAAGGATTTTTATTTCAGAAAAATAATGAATCACACCGTGTGTACCAGCTTATAAGTCGAACAAAATTGCAAATAACAAATATCATATGTCGTATTGATCAGGGTCTATATTATTTGTTCTACTGATTACTCATAAAAAAGTTGAACATAAACAGATTTGCCGAAGTATTATATCTCGGCAGATACGGGTCTGTGTAGCTAGCTGTTGTACTCATCTTAAAAGGGACTGCATATTGTGCATGAATAAACGCATGTTGGTATGAAAATCATATAAAATCATGTTTCATTGAAACGGTGGATGCACAAAGTCTCCTGTTATTTACCTATTCTTAAATTATTTCTTACCTGTAAATAAATAATGGGAAATTGATTTGAGTCAGAAGTCGGATCTCTGCGCTATAAGGATTTAAGCCATTGTCTGAATTTGATCCATTCATAATTGGCATCATGCAAAGTTTAGGACATGAAGAACTTAAGATTGTCCATATGGAAAATAGAACAATTAGGATGTCATGAATTTAAAATTAACATTTTAAATATTTTATCAAAACAGAGTTATCGATCCTGACAAACCTTATGGAAAAAGTCGCGTCCACACATGGCTAAATTCGACAAAGTAACTTTTTGAGGTATGTTTGATTCTTAGACTATTTAAAGACTTAAATGAGCTCAAGATAAATTTATCAAGTACCATCTTAAACTCACTATTTATTCGGACCTTCCTTAACATGTGAATCTGCATAGCGTAGCTATCACCAACTGTCTGAGTTTATAACATGCATTAACATGTTGATGTGAATTCACGGACTTCTATAAATGTGGTTGAATTTCCGTATGTATGTATGTATGTATGTATGTATGTATGTATGTATGTATGTATGTATGTATGTATGTATGTATGTATGTATGTATGTATGTATGTATGTATGTATGTATGTATGTATGTATGTATGTATGTATGTATGTATGTATGTATGTGTGTGTGTATGTATGTATGCATGTATGTATGTGTGTGTATATATTATATATATTATATGCCTAGATGAGATTTTAATATTAACAAGAAAATGCGTAATATTCAAATTTCAAATCAGTTTGTACCCAAATTGAGCCTACTGGAGCGCTCGCGTATATATGAATGTACATTAATTTCAAAAAGGATGTAAAAATGACATTATCCTATCAAACTAGCCCCTGATGGCCAAATGATCAAAGGTGCTCGCCTTTCACTAACACATCTCATCTCCGTCTGCATGAATTGGAGTCTTGACTCGACCAAAATGGGTATATCAGAAAGCGTGCCGGTAGATTTCCGTGGGTCGTTTTTTTTTTTTTTTTTTTTTTTTTTTTTTTTTTGAAGGGGTTGTTCCTGATTCTTCCTTCCTCAAATCTGCTGGCCGCCATGAATAGCACATTATGTGCTAAAATCAATGGCGTTAATTTCGACACAACAATACAAATTGGTTTCTCAAACACGTCATCATATTACCATGAACATTGGGGAGATGGGTGGGGGTAAATATTCAAGAGGAAAAGCTCACTGTTGAGGCTACATTGCAGATCAAAGTACATTTATAGTTACAAATGAGCAAATGCGTTCTGCGGTGAAAATGTTTCAGTTCCATCAAAAGTGACATATCGCACACAACCAGATGTCCATATGTCAACGGATGACTGTAGCCCAGAAAGACTGAACACAGATTAATACTGATTCCCATAACTTTCATACCACATGGTAGAATAAGCAAATGAAATTGAAAATTTGACTCTTAGTGAATTATTGGTAAAAGAACACCCTTGCACCTGTGCAAACGTGATAGGCCTGATTAAATAACACGTATTTTTTATTTTCATGCACTCCAAGGTTTCTCTGTCCGTCCGTCTGTCCGTCCTAATACAGAAGTCATGTAAAATTATATCAACACTCTGTAGTGGCTCCTGTATATTTTAATATGCTGACAGCTCCAATAATGTATAGCATGATCAATTGTTTGTTTAAAGAAGATCTCATTCATCCCAAATGTTTTTATTGCCAGGTGATGATTAATTTATGTGGATAACTCGACAAAAACTGTTATTTAATTGCCGATTTAATTTTATTGTTCGCTGACACATTTGTCACATTTTCAGTGCTCGTGCTATCAACCTTTGTCTTTGTAAAAGGTAAAGAAATTTCGTATTTTTTCCCACTATGTAACCATACAGATATAACGCTACCGCTTGTCACTACATTGTACTGGGGAGCTTCCAAAAGGGCTCAAATACGAATGACGTCTCTGTTATGCACGTGACGTTGCTGACTGACAAATAGGTTCTATGAAACTATATTAATGACCGTCATGTGATATTAGATGGCCAATTAAGGCCGGATACGAGCACATTAATGCAGGAGTGGAGAGTTGATAAAATTGTCCTATATATTATGTCATTTTCTAATAACACACAATCATACAAAACAATGATTGATTTGTTTTGGTGTATTATCGTAATATCAGATGTCAAAGTTGCTATTTATGGTTGTTTTTATTCTACACCCACTCAAACGCTCCTGAGTAGAAAATGACATTCCCCAGAATGAAACCCAAGTGATATATAAAATCTTTACCATCAATTCAGGGCAAATGATATTACAATATCAGTCGCCAGAATATCATGTCACGCAAAAATCGCATTACAACACCTGATTCAGCAATCAGGATTGGGACAGATAAATCTTTATAAATGACATAAATTCCTGTTCTAGTCGTGAAAGTGTCGTTGTTACGCTGATAATTATTAGATCTTACAGAGGGATAGATATTTTAGCGCAAATGAATGATGAAAAATCGTGCGTTTATCAATTAGATACCTACATTGGCTTTCAGGAGCAAAGTGAGTCTTGGATATATGAAAGATGCTCAAGGATTTGTCAAATATTTTTCAATGAGCCTTTAATTTATGAAAGATTCACAGGGATTGGTCAATTATTTTGCTATGGGCTAATATATGAAACATGCCCAGGAATTAGCCAAACGTTTTGCAAGGATAAATTGTATTAGTTAGGTCATCTCCAAAAGATTTTACAATGGTGTATTGACTATTAACTATCGAATATCATTATATATATATATATATATATATATATATATATATATATATATATATATATATATATATATATATACATATATACATATACATATATACATATATATGTATATATTTTTATTTATATATATATGCCTAACAGTCAATATCCGGCTGATAAAACGAATGCAAAACATCTGATAAAACTGAATGGATTTATGTAATAAGAGAGACCTAAATATTCTTCATTTGATTAGAACGTGCCTTTATCAGATAGCTGGCTCTGTTGCATTGAGAAGCGCAACGAATCTTTGATATATGAAGGATGCCTACGGATATGTCAGATATTTTGAAATGAGCCCTTAATATATGAAAGATGCTAAGGGTTTGATCAATACCCTTTAAAGTTATATGCACCTGACATCCAAATTTAGGCTGACAAAACGAATGCAAAATATTGTATTTTAAAAAATGAATTTATATATATATATATATATATATATATATATATATATATATATATATATATATATATATATATATATATATATATATATATATATATATATATAATAAGAAAGACCTAAAAATTGTCCAATTATGAAAACGGCTATGACCTAAAAAAAAACAATCCCACGTGACGTTGCTGACTGACAAATAGAAATCATGTAGTTTTGATTTAAATATAGGTACGTATCCATGTCAAACACTCACTATACCTCAGTAAATGAATATGCAGATTAACCTATAAATAAAGTAAATTAACAAAGTAATAAAGTAAGTTTGTGTATTTGATAAAAACAATTCCTTATACAGAAACATTTTAGTTGATACGGAAAAGATATTAAAATATGACTTTTAGTGTTGCTCCTAGCTTTTCCATTTCATGTTTATGTGCTAATATTTCAGCCATTTAGTTTCACCTTTTGAGATAACAACTCTACAATCATGACACTACTGCTCTTACAAAAATCACCCTCTGTGCAAAACATTCTTTAATTTACACAAAATGTCTATGTTTTGATACTTAAAAGCGCACGTGTGTCACCTTATTCCGAAGTAATAATTATCCGAACCAAGCATTCCTGAAAACTTTAAATAGGTAACAATTGCGGGATAACGAGATTTTTTATTAGCTGGTCACCTTTTCAAAGTGACAGTCAATCGCTTCTCTTTCACAGTCAATATTTTTCTGTGGACATAAATCAGGGTAAATATTGGTTTTCTCAATGCATGATTTTATTGTTTTTCGCATCAATTGTTTTCGTCTTGAAGATGTACACGTGTTCTATTGATTTCCACAAGATTGTCAACGGTTTATATACCGTAATACATGGATATCAATAGTCCAAGTTAACATATACTATTTGCTCGTGAAATAAACGTTTTCTGTCTTTTTTCCGCTATGAAACGCATTTAAAGATAAATAATTACTTTTTTTACGGTTCCCTTCCTCTCGCATTTCATTCATAACGAATGGCGGTGGAAAATTTTCACTCATTTCGTATCACAAGAAATTGCAAAACTTAGTCAATAATTGCAAGAGTGGTGGTAACAGTATATCTTCCTCGTGAGATAGTTTGGCAATTTATGTCGTGTTTTCTCAAATGCATTACATTAATGATACAAGAAATTATTTATTTCCACATATTCCATTCACCATCTTTCTTTCATAAAAGTTGCTTGAAAACTAATTTCATAAGTAGGCAAACATTTGACATCAGTGTATAATATCTCATCTCGAATGGGAAAAATAGTATCATCTAAATATCATCTAAATATCATCTAACTCAATGACATATTATACAGGTTTGGGTAGAATTAATTTATATAGCAAGTGTCGTTCTCAATTCGTATCCTGGTGCTTCAATGTGAACGACTGCATATATAGTTATGCAAGTGTCATATATTGTTTGCACTCGCTTAAAGATCGAGTTCACCTTAAAACAGGGTAGACGTAGATATGCTACCGCATAATGCGTTGCCATATATGAGTTGTTGAAATTTGTTATGAGTAACTAGTATGAAAAAAGGACAAAAACAACATCAACCTTGATCTTCCGTCGCATCATGCAACGACAGATCTGGGCTTATAATTAATTGCGTATATACGGTAGCAATTTGACTGCATATTTTACAGCATCCATGAAATCATGTAGTTTGAAAAACTTAGACACACTGAAATAATTAGGGCTGTAGTGAAGGCCTTCATGAAAATTAAAGACGCTCCAGTGGCCCAATTGGTTAGATCGTCAGATTCGGATGTGGGAAGTCACGGATTCGAATCCCGGCCGAGTCATAGCAAAGCCTTATCAAAATGTTACTAGCGGCTTCCTCGCTTGGCGCTCAACATTAAAATGTTAGTGTTAGGACTGGTTGGCCAAGTGTCGGGATAATGTGACTGGTACAAAAACTTGATCAATGTATAATCATAAAATTATGAATAATACCGTAAACCATTTAAAGCTGACAGCTCCTTACAGTACATTTATATTTGAGTTGACAGGATGTCGGAGTCATGAATAAATTTATTCAATGTGATAAAATATTTTTAAACCAATACATAAGCAGGTTGCAATTATTGGAGCAGCAATATTACCGACCTTCAGTTGATAGTGGACTTTTCATAATATTTACGTATTTCCCTCAAACAGCTATACATTCAACGTACTGCTTCAGTGGCTTGATACTCGTACTATTATATCGGTTCATATATATACCTTCATTTTGTTGTGGAAATAGTTTATGGGTTGCTTAAAAACGGTTTTGGCTACCGTGCACACTTACCCCACCGCCAAGGGACTATGATCACCTATGGAAAATTTAATATTATGGGATGCTATGACCATATGTGGGAAATTAAAACTCGGTTTTAATAGACACTAACGGAAAGTTAGCATTTGTAATGGACTTTATAAGTATGGGTCAACATAGATCCCAAAAGGGAATTTATCGTTCGGAGACGCTAAGATAGCGACAAGGAATGGAATAAGACTGCTCTAAGAGCGACAAAACGGCAGACAACCGAGTGAAGGGAAAACAAAGATACATCAACGTCATAATAATCCAACAGAGATAAAGGGGTTGGTGGATAAAATATCATACATTGCAACAAACCCACAAAGAAGACATGAGCAACCTGCCACACAGTCCCCCCCAAAATACCCATAAAAAGCAAAACATGCAAAACAACCTCATATATTATAGTTAAATACACAGGGATGAAACGATGAGCAGACGGTAAAAAAGCACATATATTGCAACAAACCATCAATGACGAAAGGAGCAAACCAACTCCCACGCCCCTACCCATACACCAAAACAAAACAACCACATACATTGAAAGAAACGTAGAGTGACTAAATGGTTTAGGAACAAGAACACATGCATTGGCATAAACCCAAAGTCGCCTTGACAAAAAAAGCCTAATTATTAAAACAACTTATTATAGTTCAAACATTCTTTCAGATTATACCACATAAATACCATCACACACATTATATATATATATATATATATATATATATATATATATATATATATATATATATATATATATATATATATATATATATATATATAGAGAGAGAGAGAGAGAGAGAGAGAGAGAGAGAGAGAGAGAGAGAGAGAGAGAGAGAGAGAGAGAGAGAGAGAGAGAGAATAGCATCTACTTAAAACAAACCGATAAACACCAGGATCTTATCGATAGCACTTGTCAACCAAACCACCTCATGCGGAACATACCATGCTAAAATATAGAGAGAATGAATAAATTGATCGGATACCATTTACCATATGTAACAAATAGGCTAAAACATCATGGAACAATGGCCCATCGTGGAGTCATGTGACACAGTAAAGTTGATTTTCCCGAACAAACCAGTAGTAGCCTACAGCAGACCAAAAGACCTCAAAGACATCCTAATCAGGGCAAATCTAACGCAAATCACTAACCGAAAACACCTTAGTAAATCTAGCCCCTGCGTCGATACAAGGTACAAAAGCATGTCAACATATGATAAAGACCAGCTCATTTTCTAGCACAGAGATTAGCGAAAGTCTGAACATATATGGTCCAAATACAACGTGCAATGGTAAATATCATTTACCCCATCACGTGTAAGATCTGTAGCCTTCGAAACGTCGAAGAAACGGAAAAATTACACAAAATCATCAATCTTCAGAGATCTGACTGGATGACAAAGAAACTGTGTTGAAGTCCAGTTGCAGAACACTTCGATTCCCCGTGGCCACACTTTCAGTGATGTAACAAGTATTGGAATTTGCTCATACCCCCAACTGGAGAAAGTTCCGAAACCAGGGAAGAAAGGAAATTTTATTGGATATGCTGCCTTAGAACATTGAAACCAAGCGGTTTCAATGAAGAAGGCAAGAAAAAGACAGCCACTCACAAATAATGTCATCATCTTTTTTGCAGTCGGCACAGTTTCATTTAAATAATGCTTTCAATTTGCTTATTAGTCACCCAATAACCTATTATTACTACTAAAACAATAACATATCCCGGATATAATTTCCGGTGAAGCAAATTTACATTTTAACAGATGGCGATATGACTCGTGGATTTCTAGGAAAAATTAAATATTTTCAGCAGCAGCATCAAGTTGAAGCCAACTGGCTGAAATATAAAACATGTCAAGCTTTTTTCGTGTAGAAATAGTCATGCAAATAGATTTTTGTTTTATTTTTATGTGGCTTGTATGCTCTGTATATACCTTTGAATGGACTGTCCGAAACTTCAAAATATTAGAGTGGCTTTCAAAATAGACAACTTCTAGTCAGGCATTATGGGATTGCAAGATTTACCTATATCTAATACTAAAGTGCTAAAAACGTGCCAAGCCACACAGCTCCCCATATGAAGATTTTAGATCAGAAGTACTCCAAAACGCATGGGCAATTTAGGTTTAACAAAACCAGATAGTAACGCAATTTGTTTGCAAAGAATTGAACTTAGATAAGAATTGTACTTAATTAAATTGCAATCAAGAGATATAGTGGACTGACCTTCACAAGTCATATCAAAGAACAAACTCATGGGACTACGTATTTTTTATAAAAAAAACAACATTTTGGTACTCTTGACATACAGAAGTGACCTCTAAGTTGATCGGCGTAGGGATATTATCCAAAGTTGGATAGTTAATCGCCAGATATCAAAGGCTTTTTCTCAGAGGCGATGGTGCAGAATGAGGCTCTGCCACACCGCTCCGTCTATAAACCTGTTTGAATTGTTTTCATTAGTTCGTTTCTGAAAGGACGAATAGTCATCAGATTTAAACCTGCATCAAATACACGAAATAGGCATCAAAACCTTTTAAATGGCTCTTCTATCGCTACTTCCCATTCTGACAATTCCATGCGTTTGCATTGATTTGTCCTCGCTTTGTACATAGTTGTTACGATTGCCTTGGGTCTTGAGAGGCTTTGGCAAAATAACTAGATTTTCCACCTTGATTGTCAGTGTTCATTTAAAAGCATTTCTTTGAGAAGTTATATTTCTAAAAATGGTAAATCTAAGTCTATATCTTGGTCCATTATCACCACAATGGGTCACATAAAAAATTCTCGCGAAAATCCTAGGAGAAAATAATATTGTGCTATATGTATCCAAGACTGTAAATTCAATGCATATTGCTTGATTTGCATTGTAAAAATAAATCATTTTCCAGACAACACGCAAACGTTTATAACGGATCGCTATATAAAGCAAGTGCGAGGAAATAGTGTGCAAATAATTATCTTGTTTTTACACTGCTTCTCACGCATTCATTAAATAGAGGTTTAAAACTTTCAAAAGCCTGTCAAGCTCACAGATGTGACATTTGAAGGCTACACACCAAGCCATGCCTCTTAACAAATATCTTCCAAAATGAGACTGGAGAAAATAAAAACATCCCAGGGAAATGGTATCCTTAATTATCTTGTCATATTAGTGATGCAGATTGCTGATACTTAACGTCTACGTCAACTGTTTGGAATTGAAATGTTCGGTAAGAGTGTGACATAACAATGAGGCAAATGTCTCGCGATTTGACTTCTGCATAATACAGCTACCGGAAACTACACAAAAAAACGAGGATTAGAAATTGTTTGGAAATGCCCTTGGTTTGTCCCAGCCGATTAATTTGCCACCTTTGTTACAAAGAGTTTTAAATATTACTGTATTTAATAAATGAATAAATGTTTGTTCTGAGGCTTTCTCGTTGTCCGTGGTGATCATTTTCAAATATTCTAGAGCTTATCGTACCCTACGATGAAAACAACTAGCGATATTCTCGATTTTGTTAATCGATCTTGAAAATGCTTCTGAGTTCAAATGCATTTTACAATATTCTTGATTTTTATGCACATAAAACCAGATTGGAATGCTCTCAAAAGTAAATTCCAGAATGCGTTTTTTTAAAGGTCCTAGGAAGGTCCATATATAAATCTAGGTGCTGATTTGTATGGCTTATGATTACACGGGAGATTTCCACGATCGCAGGTTGGTTTGAATAAGCTGTTTAGACCAATGTTTGAATACAAATTAACAAAAGAAAGTTTCCAAGAAGCAATAATCGTTTGCAGGAGAGTAAGAGACTATATGCTGCAAAGTGTTGGAGTTCCTGTTCATCTGATCGCTTTCGAAATTTGCAGGGCAGAACTAATTTGTGACTATATACTTCGTAGTGTTGGAGTTTCTATTACTCTGACCTATTTCGCAATATGCATGGCAGAAATAATTTGTGACTAAATGCTTCGTAGTGTTGGAGGTCCTGTTACTCTGATATCTTTCGGAATTTGCAGGGCAGAAATAATTGGTGATGGTGGCACACCATTTTCTCTTTGAGGATAGCATATACTATTCAAGAGCGAACAATTATAATTGGAATTACACTTGTCTTTAAAACTCGACAAGTAAATCCTTCTACAAGGTACGGTAGTATAATTTATTTATGTGGAGCTCTGCTTTTCTGGTTTTGTTGAAAAGGACATTTGTGGGAATGTAAATTGGTGGTTTTGCCTGTCAAAGTATTTAATTTTCGGTTTAATCTAACAAAATATCCAAATGAGATAATAAAAGAACAACAATATGCTGATGCAAGTAGCGGTCACTTGAAGGTTAAAACAATAATGTCATCGTTATGAGAATAATCCATTGTATTTTTAAGTTATGGTCTGTTGTATTATTAGTCAACTTTCTGCCTCTCTTTCTGAAAGAAAACAAGATAGTTTTAATATCTATTGATGCTTTCTACCAAGCCCATATTGGAGACACAGCAGATTACATTATGATCTATTAGAACTAAATCCAAGCTCGTCTGACACAAAGATCGTGATTTATTTGGCGGGAAATACAGATCCGTATGTTTATATTTAAAGTTACCATTTGTAGAATTAGAAAATATAAATGAGTGTGCATATGTGTGGTGAAGTCATTCATATGAAGACATTATTAATTAATCATAACTTATATAAAGATTTTATAAGAGACACTAAGCCACAAAAGTTTATTTGTAACAAAATTAAATATTCTTTGATTAATTCGCGTCTACCTTCTGTAGTATAAACAAATACTGGTTAATACATAAACATCAGGATTTCGTGATTAACTTACTGCCACTTAAATTCAGTTTAATCAGTGCCATGAGCGAGGGAATAGAAAACAGTATGATTGGGTATTGGCAAAGTGTATACAAAATGTTTTGCTTTCATAACAGCTCTATTACATTTCATCATGGGCAATAGACTCATAGAAAAGCTTATGGCTCTTTCTCTTTTGGATAGTATCATTCGGGTGATGATAAAGATAAGAAGAAAGAACCACAGAGATATTGTAACATTCTTTTAAAGGACTAATACCTTTAAAATCGTGTGAAACTCTAAGAAGTAAACATCAAACAGAATGCTCTGTCCAAAGCTATTACGTATTGCAATCACATTTTTGTAGGTGGTTTATTCGATTTCGTGACTATGTATAATGGGACGAAATGACTTGGAAAGTCTTAAAAATCAGTTATAAAATGAAGTTCCAAAATATTTCCTCCTGTACTAGATTGCATTTTCATGTAGAAATTAAACGTCTTCTTGGTAACTGAATTTTGTAAGCTGTTTTGGAACACGGTAACGAAGAGAACTGTGCAGGGGTCAGAGTGACATGTAGCCATTTTAAGTTGATGCATATAATTGGCACGGATTTAGAACCATGAGAAGTCGTAAAGATACGGCATTTTAAGTTGTCTGCTGAAGGAAAATGATTGATTGTTAATATGGTCCGTCAGGTAATTGTGCAGCGTGGATTGGTCAAGAAAATGTGTTTTCCTCCAATTATAGAAAAAAAGTAAAAGGGTGAGATGTTGCAGAAATACCGTTTGTAAATAGCATCTGTCATAAGCTGTAACTTTGCAGAGATCGGTTTATTAATATAAACTCTAAATATTTTAAAAACTTTTATGAGCGTATGCTAATTTTGGTGGTTAAATAAATCTAAATTCCAATTTGACATGTAAGGGCTTTAATGTGTTTCTTACGTGAAGTATCGGGTTTTATAATTTCGTTACGCCATAAAATTAGTCATTCCAACTTTTGCGTGAGGCGAGTGTCTTGTCTCATGGGGGCAGGCCGTAATCCCTCGTAAATGATATACAAGGGACTTTTAATTTGAAGTCATAAGACACAATTATGCAAAGCAATAAAGAGACGATTATTTAAAGGAAGACATAAGAGTTAGGGAAATGGCGCCATCCGGGACGTAGCAGCAGTGGCTGGATGCGAAAGAGAAGTCACTATAAGCAACATCATCACAAAGGAGCCAGATGAATAAATCAACGCCAAACTATTACTGGTGCTGAGTCTCTAGTGACCCGCAACCACGTCATCAGGTTATGCAGATATGCTGGACAAATGAGTTCGAAAACTTAACTCGACTTTGTGGTGAATTAGTCATATCTGTGTATATGGAATTGCATTTTTTAAATAACTTTTGGTAAGTATTTTCTGGTTTCAGTATATACTTCAAGTGTCTTGTGCAAGTATATTGTTTAATTATTTCATTAAACTGTTATATTCTGTATACAGAGGCTAATGTTGTTCAGTGTTATATCTTTTCAGATCTCCATTTTTGCCATCCATTCATTCATATTTTTATTATTCGCTAGATCCCGGCAAAAACACCGAGCTCGATCATCCACCCCATAACGTGTATGTATGTATGTATGTATGTATGTATGTATGTATGTATGTATGTATGTATGTATGTGTCTGTCTGTCTGTATGTCTGTATGTATGTATGTATGTATGTGCTGAAGAATAAAGCAAAGCTTATGCTTGTGACATTTTATGCTTATTAATAACGAATCCCAAAGCTCTTCGGCACGATACATAACGGAGTCAATAAGATTTCATGTCAAAAATGTATTTGCTATTACAAAATATCATACGCGTAAAGCATTATGGGCAAACTAAATAGTTTCAGCCCAGGTTTGATTTTCAAGCTAAGCATATCTGTTATTAAATTTTGAGTATTGGGACTAAGGACTACTTTTATATTACCAGTCTAAATCCTCAAATTTACACAAATCGAGAATAAATCCAAATTTAAATATGTATTATTTTACATTCTGACTGTAACGTTTTATTCTAAACTGGACTTGGATTTATGTTCAGGAGAAACACCACAGTTAAGATTGGATTTCTTATGAAATAATGTTCTTTTAATTTCAAGAATTAGATGCTAAACACGCAGATAAAATTGCTGTTGACAATGAACATTAAGTTAAGATTCGGCTTTCACCTCATAATTGAGAACTTGGCTGAGGCATCTTTACCAACTTAGTGTCATATTTCCTACAATTAAATCCATACTACAAATCTAAGCATCAAGCTATCCTGAGTTGACACGAACGTAAATTGGTAGCGACGCCTTGCTCGCAATAAAAAAAATATATATACTGGTATCTTTGCAGATTTCTTTGCTAATGCTGGTGGTCACAAGTCTTGATCAACACAAGCTGTAAAAGGAATTACAGCTGTATTTGCAAAGTCTATAATTTGATGCTAATACATGATGAAAGTAACAGGTTTTATCATTGGTTAATTAATTTTGAAAGAAATGTAAATGGATTTCATTGGTTTTATGGCGTGAATACGAAAACTTACTAATCAGTGCAAACACTTGATGGTTAGAAGGAGCAATGAGTATCTTGAGACATCGGAAGTGACATGCTCAGTATTGCCCATTGGCTGAATACGACTAAGATGACCTTGTTGGTCTTGTTCTAGTTGTTGTTGATTGTGATGCTTGTGGTTCTGATTATTACGATGACACTACATCATTATAAAAGACAACAATTCATATTTCACTACAACACTTTTATACAAATGGGGTTTGATAGGAGTTTCCACGTAAATACTTCTCAGTTCAAAACATAGACAATTATGAAAACGGAGAAGTCATAACAAAACAGCAAAAATCGCTGCTTATTGTTGTACCTTGGATCTAATTCTATTTATCGATCAAATTTGCATATTTGAAGCTTGACTTGCTGACCACAGGTCGCCGACCTAGGCATCTGGCGAGCTTAACAATGTTAAATGGAAAAGATTATACACGGTCATCTTAAAGGCTTATGCTGTTATTTTATTAATGGTACCTTGCTAGGAAGGCTGATTTACTCTACGATAGAATCCATGAAAACGGTATTCCTTCCTGAAAACGTCTCAATTAAATGATTATAATTAAAAATAAGTACAAAATGCACTGAATACAAACATGAATAGGAACGATTACATTAAAATAAACTATACATTTCTCACTCACGAAATACAACAAAGATATAATCAAAGCATGCTACATATTTGAATGGCACAACACATCAATCCAATCAAAACGCATGCTTTAATATAATGTATTAGAATATGCAGGTAGAAAGATTCAACTCCTTCAGGTCAATCGTCGCCTTAATGAAGTCATGGACCTATTCTTCTAAGAGCTCTTGGATGACGACCTTTGACCTTTACAGCAGCTTTGACAATTTGAGTCCTATCGGTACGAAGTCTGCAGCATGGCAGTTTATAGCGTATGATTGGATGTGTGGGGGATTTTGTAACCTAGCTTTAACAATCTGAGTCATATCGCTACGTGTCCGCTGTGAGGCAGTTTTGAGCGATGTCTAGCACTGGAGTATCATGCCACAGACATGTAGCATTATGTCCCACCCGGTCACATTATCCTGACACCACGCCGAACATGCCTAATGCTAACCTCTTATGCTGACCGCTTGATGAGCAGCTGATACTATTATGACTCGACCGGGGTTCGAACTCACCACTTCCTGCATCTGTGACGGACACCCAAATAGTTTGTCATGCTCGAAAGTAGGACGACATTCCACAGCGTGTCGTTATTTTTTTCGTGGTTTCTCAGAATTACTTGTTTGCGTTTTTATTAGCTCACTTGCTCTTTAAAATATAAATAGAGGTCATCCACTTTTTCTATCTAGATGTACGCCGATATTTTTTGTATAATACAAAATGATTTTACAAGTGCGATTAAAAGCTGCATTACTACATCAATAAAATGCAGCTCCAAACGTTTGCAATAATTTTGGGACAGCGACCGTGTACAAATTATACTTCTATACATCATGCTTTCAATTGTGTATTTTGTCAACATAATCTCGTTTCTTACGACAATGAAGAAATTTAAATTTTTGTGCAAATATTAAATACGCGGATTGATACAGTTGTGGTGAAGCAACTACAAAAGTTACAGAGGTTTTATCTCACAGATTTAGAGCGTAACACATTTTTAAACAAGCGATTTTAATGATTATCAGCTTATTTGCAAAGAGTTTTGATCTTTGTTTTGTTTATATCTGCAATCAAGTGTACATATTTTGTTTCCTTGGCAAGCGTGCATTCAAGCTATATACCAAACGCTGTTTCCAATATTCGACTGTTACTTAATTTCGGGTTGCAATCAACGCAGATCAACGACGCCCTTTTTATTTTCTATCTTCAAGCGCGTTTGTGAAGTTAGCTAAAACTGTTACTTTAGAAAGATATTTTGCTATATTTCAACCCGAGCTTTTATCTTCTAAACTATATGTACCATTTATCGTTGACTGTTTTATATATATATATATATATATATATATATATATATATATATATATATATATATATATATATATATATATATATATATATATATATAAAGGTCAATACTTGAAGTATGCATTATGCTTCTTAGTGTTCTCTATAAGGCATTTCTTTACGGTATCTCATTTATTACATCGATACATACTATAGGGTCTACAGTTGACACATTTAGGATCTATATATCCTGATTCAGGAGGAGAAAGAGGACGGAAGCAAGAGAAGGAGCAGAAGAAGAAGAAAAATCGAAAAGGCCTGTATACGGAAATACACGATTGATTATGCTACATAAGGGCACTTTAAAATGCGGAAAAAGTAGTTCCAAAAGCGATATTGCTGCTGTGGCGACAAAAGTGGTATCTCTACTATGGCTTTATCATTTATTCTCACTGATATATTTAGTTATCTCACTTTGAAATTTATCATAAAGTATTCGGCATGGTAACCATAAACTGGCCAATGACATTGATCTATCATGGCACCATCCTGTGTAGGATCTTTCTCTCGAGTTCTGCTACCATGACAATATCAAATGTTTTGATCATCAGAAATGATCCACATTTCCACCAATTGTAGGTGGCATGCATAATTAATTTGCATTTTTTGTTTCTTTTATATGTTATGTGCTGTGGGGTTTGCGAAATTGTATCGTGTAGCTAACCTTGTTCAAAATCAAGTTCTTTGTGTACCAATCTAAAATCATTTCTTTTCTTATTCTATTCTCTACGCAACTAATACATAGTTAATATTTTTTTTATGAGTATGGGGTTAATATTGTAATCATTATCGAAGAATGAATTTTCCCACTGGGTAATATTTTGTTTAGAAATGCTTATTGTAACCTAGATAATGTAGAGAAGTATGAAATCTTGCTTACTTAAAAAATTATTATTCCAACGATTACATTTGGGCAGACATCATTTATACTAATGTATTTAGATTTTGAATTGGGTGAAATTATTTATTAATTTTGGAATTACAAAATGCTCTTAAAAATGTTCATGGGAAAGACATTAACTGGGAATTACAGTGAATTCAAACACCGAGACCTTGGATTATATTACTGAGATTCAACAAAAGACTGTTAGCACAGTCACACTTTACAGGCCATCACAGGCACATCAACACTTTAAGTGTTGGATCTATTTTGGAAGAGCACTAAACATTTATTCACAGCATTATTCACTACGACTTGTGTTAGTAATTCTAAATTATTTGGGTTTTAATTCGCAATACCGTAAGTTTTTTATTTAAAGTTTCACTGTGTTCTAAGGAAAGAAATTATTTGATGAATTTTGCAAACCTTGTTTTTCGGACAATTTTATGTCACTTATCTGAAGAACACATATTCGTATTAGTAGGCTTAATCGGGTTAAGCATTGACAGTGACATTTTCAAGGCAGTGAAAGAGTAACCGTACGGTTTTCTTTTGCTTGTAAATCTTTCTACTTATATGGTGTGAAAGATTGCATATATGATATGTATTTGACCCTTAACTTCCGTACCTCACATGATCAAAAGCCTGGATGACAGACAATATCAACATCGTGTATGTTAAGGCAGATTTCCCGTTGTCAGTGATAAAACAATTTTTGTTTTCTTAATTAATAAGCAGAAAATGTCACAGACAAACACAAGCATTACTTTATTCCCCAAAGCACATCTTTACTTAAGTATACTTACAGGCAATAAATGCTGTTTATTGTGAGGTGAAAATGAAAATCCCTGCCTTACTTAAAGGAACCGATGCGAATAATGCAAGATGTGTTTAGACATGTGTAGGATGTAGATGCATTTATATTAGTTTTCAATATGTTGTGTGGCTTTCTCCTTACCTTAAGGCTAGTAAAATGCCCAATAAGTTTTTGGAAGCTATATGTTAAATTTAATGGAAATGTGGGCGACAAAGAATTTATGATGCAATGTACTTTTGCTTGCTGTCGACTATATTCTATATACGATATTTTATCTACATATTGACATACCGTCTTGACACATAATATAAATATTAGTACCGTGGTTTTCAAGGTAAGGAATCGTGAAATATTGAATACAATGAAAATGGAACCTAGTCTATTGTAGTTATAAAGGGTTTAATGCATATGCATGTTTTTGTGTTGAGATTGTTAGTATGTCTTTTGCAAGATATTGTAGTTCTTAGGCGTATGCATTTCTCAATTTGACTATTAAGTTCAGTATACTCATGCATTCGTTCTGTTGACAGATCTGTGGCCGGATCGAGATGTAACTAATATGAAACGTATTAAGGATCGATAGCTAATTGATAAGCCTTAATTATTCTTTGTTGAAAGGACGATTCCTTGTCATTGTCTAATGAAAACAACTCCTTTGAGATCGCGCCTTTGAACGTATTATAAAGAAAGTACGTTCCCCAAGATAAGGACACGCATACTAAATATTAATAATGTATAAAACGGAATCTTGTATAAGGCTAGGTTCTGTACTTGACATGCACTTGAGTACTTTGCGACACGCGGGTACGAAGTTCATCAGTTCAGTCTTTGCCTAAATATGTAAGGAAATTATATTTTTATGCATAATCCAGAAATCAAATATCTTGTTTAATAATGAATAATAAGTTATCTTTAAGCTTACTGCACGATCTGGAAAACAAAATTCTTTAGAAATCAGAAGATGTTTCTCAAACTAAACAAATATATGACTTTCTTGGTAATACTGATTGAATCTACAAAGGAATAAAGAACTCAGAGATGGTAATCATTGAATTGTATCTCTCGACCGTTGGTTAGTCTGTAATTACTGTCATGGAATGCATTACGGTAACGGCTGTTCCAGCACAACCTTTAATGGTCTAATTGCAGTGGTTACAAATGTGTCATGTTTTATTTTAGTGAAACAAGCCTAGTCAACACATGTATTCGAATCAATATTAACAAAGAGAAAGATAAGTATGTTCGATTTTTGCATTTGATTTTTGTTTCTTAGTAAGATTAACATAGCAAAGTCCACTCAGCTTCAGGTAACTGATATAAAACAATCATACTCAATATAATCAAATATTTTTAAAACATTTGATGCACATCTGCTGGAGAGAATATATCATGATCATTAACAGAAAAGCTGCAAAAATTCCTTTGCCATATTATTATGTATATTTAATTTATATTGTGTGCTTGATATTTGTCTGTGATTGAGGGTAAATTTGGCTTACCTGGTTGTGGTCATTTATTAAAGACATTTACTACATATTGAATTCAAAACCTGACTGTGTTTACGAGTTAGAGAAGTTTTTCAAAAATACTATTTCGTCATAGGTCAGGTGGCATTCTGTATATAAAGGATGTGGTAAACACATTATTCATTCTTGTTTTAATATCAGTCTCCTGGAATCTATGATTTGAGTTTATGGTTGGGTTCAGTTAAACTTTGAGAGGAATTATTTATTGTAATTAAACAGCGCTCATCGACTTTTTCGGGACTAAGACACTACATTGAGATTATGGAGAGCTCATTCAACGACGGTCTGGATTATATTATTGTCTTACAGAGAGAGAGAGAGAGAGAGAGAGAGAGAGAGAGAGAGAGAGAGAGAGAGAGAGAGAGAGAGAGAGAGAGAGAGAGAGAGAGAGAGAGAGAGAGAGACTTTTGGCACATCAGCATATTCAAGAGTATTGATAAATCAACTCATTCAAGACTTAGTTTGAAAACATTCTATATTTTGGAATTGTGATAGAACATTTAGGACTATTTGCAATTTAATTGACAATACTGTAAGCGTCTTTTATATTTGTACTTTATATTCAAGGCAAATAAATGCGTTTGCTAATTTTTCCTAACTTGTTGCTTTCGCTTTCTTTCTGTTACAAAGTTTAAGACTTAGAGTCGTAACATATATCATTGATGGTTATCTTTTCATGCTGATTAGGAATCTTCATGCGGACATATGTTAAACACACATGCTTTGGGCGTAAATATCTTTAAAGCATACACACATCAGACAATTGCAGTTTATTTAACTACGTTCTTATGAATTCATAGATTCATCTTCTCCAAGATTCCTTTTCTGTTGTTGTTATTATTGTTGCTGTGGGGTTTATCGCAATTTTTCAACACAAGATAGGCTATACATGGTGGCTAGTATAAAGGGTGGAGGAAGACGCACCGACCCACAGGAGGCTACTGGCAAGCTTTTTCACGTACCCCCATTTAGACGATCCCGAGACTAGTCCAAATATAGACAGAGGTGAGATGGTAGCGATCCGTAACGGTGAGCACTTTAGTCCACTTGACCACTGGATGCCCCTTTTAACTGTTATACAGAACTGGTATGTTTCAGCTGTAAGTGTAAGCATATATGATAATGATCGATATGTGTTTGTTCTACTCCAGTAATTATTATTTCACTGTATTTATTATTTTAGCACAGTAATTCCGCTCTAAACCCATCCTGTAGAAACCTCATATTTTGTCCGTTTCCGAGAGGTGGCTAGTATAAAGAGACCGATCTGCAGAGTTGGTCGGGTAAAAGAGGACCTATTTAAGGAGTTTTAACTAAACTCAGTTTCGTAAATTAAACCTTAGATTATCATTGCCTGACATTCAGTTGTTAAATATTTTTTTTTGCAAATTAAATTGAATTTTTTTTGTTTGATGACTGCTATCCTGTAGTTCTCTTACTACGTTGGTCTGGATCAAGCATCATTATTCGTTCTAGAACAGCTCTTTGTTTGTTGTTCTTGGTTTCTGGGGTAAACGCCATTTTTCAGTGTATGATAAGCTGTACATGGCGGCCCGTTTATTTAATGGAGGAAGAACTCGGGGAAAAAACGACCAACATACGGCAAGCTACCAGCAGGCTTTCTCTCATATATGTGAGACTCAGACTCATGCGGACAGATGTCATCTATAGATTTATATTTTCGTCATTGCTATTAAATGGAACACAGAATCTTTGCATTTTTTATTAGTATCATTCAGAAGGTTAATAAATTAGACAAACAATATTTCACAGCCTAACCCGAATGCAATATGCAGCGGATTGTGAACTTAAGGTTAATAAATTATGTAGCAATCCTTGTACTTTAGATGAGTTCAGGACTGTGAGGATTTCTTCTTGTTTCTTTAACTTTTAGATTAAAAGTGTCATATCTGAACAGATATATTTTATTATATACGACTAACATTTCAATATTATTTCGTCAGTGCTAAAATTGATCTGGAACTAATGTCATATTTATCACAATGTCAAACTAAATCAAAGTAAATATTTGACCCTAATAACGCCATAATTTAAACTTAAACGGCCGAAGAGGCTTAAGATTAATAGCACGCCAAAAATCGTAAATTACGAATTTTAAAACTAATTAATACCCTCTCTCTCTCTCTCTCTCTCTCTCTCTCTCTCTCTCTCTCTCTCTCTCTCTCTCTCTCTCTCTCTCTCTCTCTCTCTCTCTCTCTCTCTCTCTCTCTCTCACATATGGCTCATCAAAATATGGCATCTATCGAAAGCAGAAGCAGCAATAACTGCAGTCGCCGACAACAATTACCTCTGATGTACTGCAGGTAGATCGGATATTGACTCATGGTGGTGTAGCAAACACCGAAGGAACTCTTGATCATGATTTTCGATATCCGTTTTAGGGTCACTGCTACTACCGAAGATGTTATGAATCGTGATATCCTGCAATAAATCATGCGCTTAACAAGGGTTAGGTTTAAATCGATATATCGATCTTGCTAAATGTTTCAAATCTGAAAACTTTGATCCCAAAATCAATACAAAAGTATGTTTCGAGAGAACTCCATATCTGGGTAGGTTATTTGTACTTGCGATAGTTGCCTAGATAGATGAAGTCCAGAAAGATAAAATTGCGCTTTGTTTGTTTATTAATTTTTTTAAAGATCATTTCGTGAGTGTGGGGTATCCTGTCACTTTTTCCAAGGTAAATATGGCCCATGTTTCACATTCGGATTACATTTTATATTTGGAAGGTCGGATCAAAATTATTATCCACTGGAATCGTACATGTAGTTCTTCGGTAAGGAAATTATGCAGTTTCTACTGCATTTTTTTCAGTAATTCGAAAAAGAGCTGAAGCAAGAATTATTTGTTGATAAGATCCCTTTCTCTTGCCGTTTATCAAGGTAATAACTACTAGAAACTTTACATATTAATTCTAAGAAGTTCTATTAAATGCCCTGTAACTTATTTATTTGTTGTCACCATTCAATGATCATATAATTTCGGTAAAGTATATAATAGCTTGTAAAATTGCTGATAAAAAAACAAGTACATTATTTCCATAGATATCGTGTTTTGCTAGTTTGTATAAATCAAGGCATAATTTTGCACACTGTCTTCAAATGCATAAACATCTGATTTTACTTAAACACATTTTGCATTTCTGTGAAACGTACAATGTTTATATTTTAATCAAATATAATTCTCGGTTTTCTTAAGTAATAAGTTATTTCCTTCCAAAATTCCCATTTACATATTCATGCATGTTACGTATGATCACTCAGGCACAACTTAATAAATAAATAAACAAATAAATAAATAAAATAAAGATGGGTACAAAACACACAATCAGGCCCTACAATCTAAATTCACTGACAGATTTTTTTGTATATCGTTTTAGAAGAAATAATATCAAGATCATTTCAGAAGTGCTAGCTATGGTAACCTCTGCAAGTTGACTACATCATGCTCTTCAAATAAAGTATATGAATTCTGGGTAGTGATTGCTTGGGTTTAAGTTTCGTGCTGAAACCGTTTGGAGAATACAAAAAACGTTGTAAGTCTCCAACAGTGTGTCCTATTTTTCTAATAATACAACGTGTTTTTTTTTGTTTTCTTTCTTTCAATTTTCCTGTTTTACGTGTAAACCTTCTGACATTTATTTTCTTTCAGTAGGTCTCCTTCCCTAACTGAGACAGAAAGTTTTCATTATTTTCCGTCATATAAATATTCATTGGCTACTCCAGTCTGTCCAAGCAAAGTTGTCTGACCATTATAGAATTCTTATCGATTTACCTGGAAGAACTCAGATAAGTACAATTATAACTATTATTATTATTATTATTATTATTATTATTATTATTATTATTATTATTATTATTATTATTATTATTATTATTATTATTTTTATTATTATTATTATTATTGTTATCGTTATTATTTTATTTATTATTATTATTATTATTATTATTATTATTATTATTATTATTATTATTATTATTATTATTATTATTATTATTATTATTATTATTATTATATTTCTATGGTGTCTAAACAATGAGTCCGAACAAAACGAGAGAACATGGATTGTTTTGACTAAAGATACGCGATTCCCGATACTTATCGCTAATTTCTGGTTGAAACATGTTTTAAAAATCCGTATGTCCCGTCAACGAACCTGCTGAGCTTGCGGCTCTTTCAATTTTATGCATCTTTTAAAAGCAGCACGATACCTTTGATGTATTAATAGCATCGCTGCACGTTACTGGGCATGTAATGGAATTGGTTTTTGGCTAAGGGTATTTTTTAAAACTAATTTTGTCCTTTTGTAGTCTGACTAATTATCAAAGCCTTCCGGCAGGTTGGAAGAACATCTGTCTTTCTGCGCCTGTTCTGTTTCTTCACTTTAAAAAAAAAAAAGAACCACCCCAACCCCAACCACCAGAAGAATAAATTAAAGGAACAAATATGAAAGCAGTGACATCCACCTATGTTTATTTTTGTTTTACATTCTAATCAACGTTCTTTCCCTTTTCATTTATTCTCTGTGTTACTTTCTTACTTTCAATTTCAGCCGCCATGCCGACGAGAGAAAATGCGAATTATATAAATGCTTTTAAACTGCACATTATTATATTCAATGTATTTTACCAATGTGTTTGTATTTTCCGTATATTTTTAGGGTTAAAACTGTAAAAAATAATTTCATCATAGTTATTTTCGGTTTTAATGTTCATAGAAAGTAAAAAGGAACATGCTTTGGGTGTTGTTTGATGCGTGATTTAGAAACTGGCGGTTTGTGCCTGGATAAACGCAGACGACAAAAGTTAAGTACTGTACTTTATAGCGATGGAAGTAATAATAATAATAATAATAATAATAATAATAATAATAATAATAATAATAATAATAATAATAATAATAATAATAATAATAATAATAAATAACGAAGACTTTATATAGCGTCTAATCTTTAGAAGCTCTAAGCGCTTTACAACATCTGTCAACACTCAAAAAGAATTATAAAACATATATAAGGATATAATTACAAAAATAAAATCAAACACCACAAAATTAGAAACAGAAAAACATGATGTAAATATTTAAGGCGAGGATACGTCATAAGGATACATTATTATAAATGATGAAAAATTAAAAATTAAATTCTAAAACTAGCTTTATTTGGTGGTTGGAATTGAGCATATTGCGCGATTGGAGGAAAATATAATTCCAACTGGATCTTATAATATACAGGCAAGATAACTAAAGAAATATCGGAAAAATATATATTAAGTATCAGTATTTCTGACATACATTCCAAACCATGCACGAAAATAAATATATACATTTGTGACCAGGCTTGATTTTTTTTATCTGAACATTTGCTTGCATATGTATAGTTTACATGACTGCATTTGTTCATTTCAGGCATTCTAGTCTTTCCATCCCATTTTCTAAGTTCCTAGATAAATCTTCAAATCAGGCGTTTATAAATATTGATTCAAGACTTCAATACGTAGAAGATCTCGAATTTTCTATGTTCTCTATTTCAAAGAATAAACAAATAAACAGTTAGACCTGAATATCTGGACAGCATTTCATCTCATAGTCAAGTAGAAAAATTCATTTGATGTAAAACATTTTAAAAACTGCAAATTGTTCAAACGCTTGAAACTGAATTTACATCAGGCAATCCACATGAACCTAAGTCATCTTAACGGTACGTGTACACGTTCCATGACCTTAGTCTGTGTTCACAATAATGACAGATTAGGACAACTATGACAAAATTACGAGACCCACAACAGTGGGGGAGAGGGGGTACGCCGGCCGAAAAGGAGAAAATCTTTTTTCTTTCTTATTCATTGTGGCCTATTGGAAAAACATTCCAAGGGACCACAAAATCTGCCCGTGCTCCTTCTAAAGATACCAATTTGCAAAGCTTGACGAGACGGCACAAACACATACTGTAAAATCCTATAAGGTTTTTAAAACAGATAATCGTTACATATTAAAATGTCAGAAATTTAGTCTGCCCTCCTATTCGACACGTATATTTCTCGCTCGTTTCAATATACTCGCCTGTAAGTAAATGGCTGCTCGTTCGGTTTTAATTGAGTTAACCAAGTCATTTTTATTGAAATGAAACTATGTCAGACTATTTTCCATTCAATGAAAAACTTGTACGTGTGTCTGTGCGTTTGTTTAAGGCGATGGGTTGAGGGGCCGGAAACGCTTACCTCACTCCACCCCAAAACCGGCTCTGCGTTTGATGGGAAATATATTATCTTGATTCAATACGGGTATCTGCTACACGTGTGTCGTCTTCTCTATACACAAGTAAGTAGTGTCGGGTTCACTTGCAATAAGCAAATTATTTTGCAAGACTAGCAATCTTCACTGTCATTCTACAACGAAATATCTGAACAAGATAAACAATGTTTCTTTCTTTTTTTCCCATATATGTCAGTATATTTGAGCAAGGATATTTCTTGATCAATTGTCTCCACAGGTGGTCTGTTTCACTCCATATCCGTGAATCGCAAGATGTTCGCCCGAGGGTAGTACAAAGAGGTTTGATTAATGCTCCCCGGAAATTGAATTTCACAATTTCACTAATGTCAAATGACAGATTGGCGATGTTTGAGCCACCTGAAAGGTGTGGAACGGCGGACTAAGGGTGAGAAATGGACAAGGAATGTCAACTGGCAGGATGAAAACGTCAATCATGAGATTTTAACTACGATTTTTCAAGTGATACACTAAGCAGATGAATCAAACGGATGGGTTTTGTGCCATGCGACTACAGATCGCATCAACTTCATAATACTTCATGTGATCCTCTTAAATTGTGCAGGGGTTGAAGCGTGGAAAAATCTGCAGTGTTTGTTGGTTTATTGGCAAGCTCGTCTTCGAAGAATCTCAAGTAAATAGGAAATATATAACCAGTTACGTGTTGAAATGAAAGGTTTCTCGTCCATGTATGAATGTACACAGACATTTAATATGGCAAATATTTAAAGAGTTGTCAAATATTATTTCATACCGAAGGAAAAAAATCATCAAAATATTAAATTTGGCATTTTCTTTTACATGTAGTCTTTATCTGTTAAATATTTTGATATATTTCGCTTACTGTGATTTCGCAATAAAAATTTACTATTGCACATTCTTATAATATATATTTCAGTTGGATCTTATTAAGTAGCGCATCGATATTTTGACCAACATATTTCTTGATAAGTAAACAGTCAGAGATGATTGGATTGCTAGATGGATGATCGACACACACACACACACGCTCACGCACATCCATCCATCCATATATATATATATATATATATATATATATATATATATATATATATATATATATATATATATATATATATATATATATATACAGACACACAAAAGCCTTCTTGGACAAAAATTATTCAGAGGGAATAATAAATCCGCTTGATGTTTGATGTCTGTAATATTTTGCTTTGTTATCATTGGTCTTTTTTCTAGGACTGTTTATATATTTCATGAGATTTATTTATTTATAAATTTGAGCTGTTGGTGGATTTTATCCTCACCTTGAAAGGCTTTTTCATGGGGTTGTGTTATACCCTTGTCCTATGTTCTTTTTTTTGTCCGTTCCTCAATAAAGATATAACAATCCATTCGTGCTTTAAAATGACAATCTTAAGAAGAGCAACACGATTTTTCATATCATATCAAATGAAATTACTCAGCAGAAATACGATATCGATTTTATTTGATCGATGTAATTGAACATGTAGATGATATCGATATTTTCCACATCACGTGCTGCCATGTGTGCAACCAAATTATATGTCCCTGATGATAAAACTGCCACAGTACTAAGGCTTACATTTTTTTGTTTTGCATAGCAATGAATTAGTAGAGTCAAGTGACGTTTGTTCACTTAGTTGAAATATAACTACTGTTAATATATCTTCCAACAAAAGTGTCGAGGTATATGTAATCCGAACTTCATTTCATTTCACTCTCGAATTTTTCAGTATTTGACCACACAAGAGTCACTCTGTCATTGCTACGAACGCCCGAGACCATCCATGACAAATGACAGTCACGTGGAGGACGTCAATATAACAGATACGGAAGACAAAAAGCTGTGGTAAAATAAAGTTTCACTTGAAACGTCAGTCCTTGAGACTAAAGGGCAATTCGCTACCATGATTTATAGGAGGTTTATTTGTGAGAGACAAGTATATTTGCATCGTATAAGCTCTCTTGTCCGTAAATAGCACTTGTTTAAAGAAATATAAACATTTTTTTTCTGAAACGATCGTAATGTAGATCAAAGAGAGAAAGAGTTTGTGTTTAAATAAGTTTTCTGACAAATACTCACCGAGCTCTTGCGTAGATACTGAAGAAAACACTCCAGAATTTCAAAGCGATTTGGAATAATCAGCGCTCATTCAAATTAGTGACACCTATTTTTATAGTCGTGCTGTTTTTATACATTGCCATTCTGTATACTCGAATCAAAGTGATGTATATCTATTGGATTCGTGCATAGCATTCAAAACGAGCGTAAATTCAGCTAAATGTTATCAAAATATGACATTTGTAAAAGTATATATTTTAGAAGCAAATCTTTTGATAAGTTTCTGATGTATATTCCTTGGTTGATAATAGATAACAATAGAAAGCAGTTTTATATACCGGCTCCACCCACCCAAACATCATCTCCCCTGATGTTGCAAATTGATTCGTAGCCAGTCAAAAGGCTTAAGATGGCTGACAGGAACATTTTCATGCCTTAAAAATTCTGATTAAACACTCAAATCCGTCCAAAAGAATTTAGTTTCCATTTACACAGACAGACATATACACATAGACACAATCTTTTTATAATATGTTTTCTTCATTTTCCCCACCCCGAAGCGGGCTCGGAAATGTAAAATAGGCTTGGTGACATATGAATCAACCATTGGAGGGAAGTCACGGGAGCTCAGTTGCTAAACTGCATTAAACTTCTGGATCGATTTCTAATATTCGATTAGAATATCGAGGTGTATTCTTGAGCAAGGCACATTTCTACTATTTCAGCGACACTAAATAACCTACACGTGTGTTGGCGTGCTGGAAAACTCCAAACACCGGACACCATTACTTTCAGGAAAGTTTTGCACTATAGTCATCATTATGGATATGGCTTATGTCAAAAAAAAAAAAAGTTTAAATGTGACATTTTCCTCCATTGGTTAAAGGTTAAGATCTGTCTCTGATACTTCACTGAAAGTTGCAAATACAAGTTTGCATGTTTTGTTCTAAAACAAATAAAAATGAAAATTAACACAGCTTCAACGATGTTTACATTGCTTTGGTATGCATTTTTCTGAGGAAAAATTGAGCGCCTATGTATGTATGTATGTATGTATGTATGTATGTATGTATGTATGTATGTATGTATGTATGTATGTATGTATGTATGTATGTATGTATGTATGTATGTATTTATTTATATATTTATTTATTTATTTATTTATTTATTTATTTATTTATTTATTTATTTATTTATTTATTTTTTTATTTATTTATTTATTGATATTGTCCAGAATAATATGTTTTAAAAGTGAAATAGAACTCTAATGTTTGGTGTATGTATAGATGATAGCTTTATTTAGTTATGTACCAAAATGATCCTATTTCTGAGCGTATATTATTTACCTGACAATCGTGCCGAAGCATGTGCGTCAATGATGCTTCGTATCGAAAAAACTATTAAATAGGATAGCATGCAGTCGCACGGAGCTAAAACTCAGAATGTGTTCCACGAATCTGTGTAAGAAATGATACAGTAGTTCTTGGAAGCTGGAACGAAAATGTGATCTGTGAATATGTGAAAGAAATGACGAAATGCTCATTTGTCGGCCCTGGAAATGTCATTATCGAGTTGATGTATATATGCTGTGTAGCGGGTTTAGAGACGTTCAAGTGATGTGAAGCAATATCAATTCAATAAAATGGTGGAATACATATTCAGATGGTACGTAGATGGATATTTAACGTCACTTTTAGCGATTTATTAGATATATATCGTCGTCAAGATGATAAAGGACTAAGTACCTCTCCAAAGGATATGTGGAAGCAACTGACGCAGGCTTGCCAAGGCTGGTATCGAACCCGTTATCTTTGGATTGAGAGCCCAACGCTCTACCAACGTCGCTACTGTGGCTATGTAGGAGAAAGGAAATGGAAGATTTAAGATGCCAATAACGTCTTATCAGATGACGATATCTAAGGCCATGTGTATTCAAATCAGTTTGTCTTGATGAAAATAAATAAATTAAGATCAAAGTGAAATGATTTATATTAGAGTAAATTGTGATAAACTGGAATTAATACTAAAAATCGATGTTATGGAGGCTTTCTGAATCTCTAATCTCACAGCATATATTGACTTTTGTAAAACAATTAATATATATATATATATATATATATATATATAGAGAGAGAGAGAGAGAGAGAGAGAGAGAGAGAGAGAGAGAGAGAGAGAGAGAGAGAGAGAGAGAGAGAGAGAGAGAATTTATCATATAAGAATTCAGTATATAATTAAACTGAACCGGAACAAGATTTACAAGGAAATATGATGTGGATAAAAAGTGAATTTTAAATTTTTACTGTGACGATAAATAGATAAAGAGTTCTTTCTGAAGAGCAAAGTTAACTTTTGTGGAGGTTGTGATTTAATTCTACATGGATTGTTTTCTCATTATCCTTATCATACTATCATTTATTGCTGTTTCTAACATTATATTATATCTAAAACAAACATCAGCCAAAAGGAGACTAAAAGGGCAATAATCGTCGAACTTTCGGCTGTTCAGCCTTTTCTTCTAATGATGCAGGTCACAGGTCTATAGGAAACAGTCGTCATCATTTGTCAATGCCAACTATTTCCTTTGTTCCTCTGAAATCCTTTAACATCAAAATGTAATCATTGGATCTCCTGGAGATACTGTTAATATGAAAGCTAGTCATGATATCTGCAACTCCCAAATGATCCTTCAAAGAAAAATAAGTGAAAACAAGGAATAAGCTTTAAGCCTTTGCTTTTTAATGGTAAAACTATAAAAAAAAACAATTATGTTTTATCCATTCGACGATATATAAGAAGTCGATACTTGTGACACTCAAGACGTATTCTGATTATACCCATTGCTATATTGACATTTTCATCCCACTGACAGAACCAGTGCCGTCTTAAGGCATAGGCACGCGAGGCACGTGCCTAGGGCCCCGCGGCGGCCTAAAAACAAAATTTCGGTGTCCGGTGTATTTGCAGGTTAGTACTATATTAATAAATTTAACAAAATGACACACATGCACATGCACATGGAAATGCAATGCTCTCTCTCTCTCTCTCTCTCTCTCTCTCTCTCTCTCTCTCTCTCTCTCTCTCTCTCTCTCTCTCTCTCTCTCTCTCTCGCCTGCCGACTTGGGATATAGAACAGGACACACGGTACTAATTGTAAGGAAAAATGGGCACAAATCTGGAAATGGTTGACAACAAATAGAGTATATATATTTTTATCCAGACGCGTTTTAATAAGTGGCATTTACCAGTTGATTGTCAATATATATATATATATATATATATGATCAGACTGTACTATATTCATACATATAATTATGTAATAAGGATACGAAAACGTTGTAAAGCAATTTAAAAATATTTTACACTTATTAAGCAATTTAACTTAAGGTATCTTTGCAAATAAATAGAACAGTAGTATAATCAAACTATCCCTAGAAAACGTAGGACTTAACTATGTTTGGTTGGCAGATCCTTTTTCTTGATAACCACGAGTCGACTAATCACGGATCCGCCCAAAGTGTAATAAAAGTAAAAAAAAACAAAAAAAAACCCCATTGATTCTGTAGGAGCAAGTTAACTCGGCACAGTTCTTACTATATCTTGGGTAATTTGAAAAGAGAAACAAGACAGTATAGCTAAGGTTGCCATCTTTGTTTCTGCTCTACCTGTTGTCGCACGTCAACAAGTGTTATCCTTTGGAACAAAGATTTTTGTTCCAAGCGCCAAAGCAAGCCAATTGGGATGATATTATACAAATAACTCGATACTCTCGCAATTTTCACTCAGTGTATAGAACTATTTAAGTATGGCGCACAATGTTTTCATCTCGTATAGAGCATGAAACAATTGGGGCTCTTTACGTAATTAGTACGCTTAAGAACTCACAGTTGCACGACTTGTATTCTTTTTCGTCCTAGCAAACTATATAGTCAGTTACAGAGATTGTGCGATTTTGCATGCGACCACTAGATGTTACGACCCAGCTTTAGGATTCTCGAGTTAATTGTTCTGGCTTTGCAAGCAGAAACCGGACAAAAGGCTCATCACTTTCATCCGCAGAGTAATCTTTACAGCATTAACGATGCTTATCAGCCACGTACCAGTGTTATCATCATTGGCTTTATGAAGGTACATGACACCAGAAAACTAAATGTCTCCTTTCTATCTTTCTTTTGCTTACCTCCACCGTTTCCAATTGATCATAAATTTACGAATATTTCTTATGAATGGGTATATAACAATAAAAACGGTATATGGCCGTGAGAAAGTTATTCAGTATTTATGAAGAAAAGAAACGAAATTTAACTATTTTTCTTGGGTATGGAGACATGCTTATGCTGTGAAGTTCTACGATTTCTGAAGTAATTTAATTTGAATGACGGGATTAAAACCAGGTCTTTTTTCCCGCCAAAACATGCTGTGAAGTTCTACGATTTCTGAAGTAATTTAATTTGAATGACGGGATTAAAACCAGGTCTTTTTTCCCGCCAAAACAAAGCAGATAATGCCGTATCGTATGCGTGTAAGTGACATAAAGAGCAAAACTTAAGTAGTACACTAAATGGATCAGAAATAGGCACACCTAACCGCGCTCAGAAAGGTACACCCAACCGCGTTGAAACAGGTACACTCAACTACAAATCATTATCTGAAAAAGAAAACAGCTGACTGACCCAGCTAATATGGGTTTGCCTTTTGTTACACGAACACATATATAGGTACCCCATAATTCCCTATTCATACTCATAACAACGAAACAAATGTCGTGTAAGAAAAAAGGCGTTCCGTAGCTACAACAATGTCCGGAACTTAGCGAATTGTACATTTACAGCCGTGATGTAGAACTTCCCATATATTATCTTCTGTATCCGTTCCTTGACGAAATAAAAAGAAGCCCAGTTTGATCGTAAAAGCAAAGGAAGAGTTAAGCGTTTCCATAGATTCTATCTTGTGGAAGAAAGATAAAACAGAGATAGAGCACGAATGATTTAAAACGAAATGCAATATAATCTTGATTTTCTAAATCACGAACGTCTAGAAGTAACTTGCATGCTACAAAACGCAGCACGTGATTCATCTGTAACTGTTCAAGTATAGTACATATAAAGATCAATACGATTTTTAAACTAACATTTTGCTTTCTGCCAAAGTATTTTACAGAGGAACATGGCATGTGTGAATTCCTTATACCAGGAAAATGCAATTTTATATCCATGTTCTAAATATTAACTCGAAAGATAAAGGATATTTGAGTTTGCACGGTCTTTGATTGCATTCAATATTTTTTTTTTCTTTAATAAATATAAACAATGCGAAAAAATTACCTGATAAAAGTATATCATTCACAAGTCTTTTGTATGTTTGCTTGTTGCATATTACTAAATATAATGATGATTTACTTCAAATTAATGACCTTGATATTATAATCTAAGTTAAAAAATGTCTTTTATGAACCAACTTTTGAATCCATGTTATAAAGGCTCTCGAGATACCAGCAATCAGCCGCTGATAATATTTGAAGACTAAGTAATTTAATTGTATTGAAAGTCTGCGACCTCATTATAATTAAACATATAAATTACGTGACCTGGCCAAATTTAAATATTTAAAATCAGTGACCTTGTCATAGTACAGATTTCATTCAGTGTCCCTTAAGTCTAACATTAACCAAAGGAGCATGAGTTCTTTATTAGTTTCGTATGGTTTACTAATGACGAACGGGTATTTTACGATTCAATGGATCCGAGTAAGCAGACTGTAAAAATTGTATGACCTGAGGGAATCGATCCAAGAAAACTCCTTCATGCGACCGATTGGTCAACAGAAGTTGACTCTAGAGCGCATACAGAACATGTTGAATAGAAAATGATTGAATGTGGCAGAATTTAATACATAACAAGCAAGGGTAGGTTAGCTTTCTTTGTAGATATTATCAATTTGGTAAAGTGTTCTAAATATATGACGTTTCGCTTTTTCTTACCTTTTTCTATCCGAATATCTCATTGTTTCAACTTCATAGATAGAAACTACCCGAGGTAGTTCTCCAAAAGAAAACATAATTATACATGTAAAACTGGATTGTTGCTTACCACATATCTGGATGAATAAAACATGCACAGTTTACCATGCGAAAGGTAGCAGAGTTTCAACTGTTGGAAACAAGTGCTGTGTAAGCATATTTTATTAATTCATGGTCTTTTGGGGTTCTCATTAACGGTCAAGGCAGGGTGCAACGAATACATGAACGTATGCATGCATATCAAACTCTTTTGCGTGACTACTATATTGCTGATTGATTTTCAATATTGAACATAACAATCACCAGCCTCCATGTGAGGAAGTAAATATACTACCATCTGTTCAATATAACTCATCGCTAAGGCAAGAAACTACATTTCTCTTAAATCATAACGCGGATTTCAGGAAGGGACAAAAGTTTTGTTTTAACCTTGCGCTATGGGAAGTGGGAATACAACAAATGAGTGACAAGGTTTACATTATTTGCTTCTATAATTGCTGAACGTGTTAATACAATTCCTGCAGGTTTATTTATTTCTTTACATTCTAAATTGTTTTTCTTTATTTATTGTTTATTTTGTATTTTCAAACGATCATTGAGCTACAAAGTGTACGTTATATTCTAATAATTGGAAAATACATAATGCATGTGTCTGCATTAGATACGGGTCAGCTACCTTGATCTAACCATGGGAATACACTTTGCTCCCATTTCGCTTGCGTGATGCAGACAATCACGTGCTAACAGTGACATTAAAAAAAAACAACTAGTTGCTTCAATTAATTTAATTCTGCAGGATATTTTGATAGAATGAGATGCCACATCTCTTGTAGCCATACAGTTCTGGTGAGATCATCAGGCATTGGTAAAATTTTTAAAAGCAAAAGTAACTAGATACTTTTTACATGGATATGATTAATATTGAAATTTAGAGTAAGGTTTGATTGCATACTTGATCCTATTTGGGGTGGGGTGGGTGGGTAGGTGGATGTTGTTTTCTTTTAGGTGGATGTTGTTTTCTTTTGTCTTTTAAACAACTCTTGTGATTTGACCTTCGCGTTCGTTCTTAACAAAGTAAGTCGCATATCTATTTTAATTGCCTTTTATTAATTTAAGTGTATATAATGTCATTAATTGGTAGCTATTGATTTCAAGTTGTACAATATAGAAGGTAGGGAGTTAGAACTAAAGTCAGTGGTTTACAATGCTCTTATGCAAGGGGGGTATATGTGAATATAAAGTAGCTGATACTGAATTTTAATAACAAAATATTAAATTGATGAAGAATCTCTTAATTAAACATTGGAATTTTGCCAAGAAATTATATAACTAAGATAATAATGAAAGGACTACAACATGAAGAAGAAGAAGAGATAACATATATAAGGAGAAAATATGTATGGGTATTTTGTGTAACGTTGAGAGCATAAAGATGACTGAAAGTGGGTAAAAAGAAAGGAAGAAAAATATAAGATTAAAATTGAAGAGTATCCCCTGCAGTGCGATCATTTATCATTTTGGAAAATAAAGGAATTACTGTTTACCGATTTTCATTACCCAGAAAAAGTGCATGATTATTGGTACCATGCGGGCTTATGCAAATATATTTGCTTTTCAATACATTTATGAAAGGCATGAAAAAAAAAATGTTTTATTCATACGGAATGGTTATATCAACATCTGGTAATGAGTTTGGCACTCTGTTCACATGAGCTAACGCGGTTCATGCTTCCATTAGCCGTGCCTTATCGACTATTCCATATACAGAGCAAGCAGAGGTTGACAATCCAACCACATCCCCAGAATTAATAGATGCTACACTTTACAATTTATTCGTAGAAAATCTTTCAGATTTGTTTTCCTGACAGAAAATGAAGAAACCAAAAGTTGTACAAACTACGATGCAAATGCCTTGAGGCCAATTTTCATCACCGATCAAAAATTATGTTGTTTTGGTTTTTAAAGTTGCTACATAAGAAATTTAACTTGCTGTGTGGCTCGGAAGGTGACGAATATTTTGTATTGTAAATGCTTTCGAAAAGTGAGTGCTTCTCATTCTTCGTGGAAAAAAACCTATACGACAAACAAAAAAACCAAACAAACAACCTGTACATAAATGTCATCTAAACTGCGATTTCCTATCCCTGTTAGTATGATTGTGTAAGCGGTGATAGATGGATTGATGGATAAAGGGACTCCCATCCCATAATTTAAAACACGATTTGTTAATACATGTGCTCAAGACTGTTAAATAAAGTAGCAAACCCATAATATAGCAATGCTATGTATACAGTATTTCTTGACAGAAGGGATGGCACGTCCGTCTCGGATGTGGGAGGTGGCGGGTTCGAACCCAGACTGAATCTTGCCAAAGACTTATAAATTGGTACTAGCAGCTGCCTCTCTTGGTACACAACATTAAGATGTTAGTGCTAGTACTAGTTGGCCTGGTATGATGATAAAATGGCTGGGTGGGACATGATGCTACATGTCTGCGGCACGATGCATTACTGCAATAAATCACTATTAACAGCCACTGACTGAAACATCGTTAAGGCACGTCCACAACACGTAGCGCCATCGTTTGGTACCCGGATATAAATAAATATCAAAGTACAATTACATCTTACTGGATTACGTGTAGTACTCAACATATATCACATCCTTTTTAAAAACAAGAAGCCGCGTGATCTCTTAAGAAAAGTCAAGCAAGTAGAAGTAAAGATCTTGTCCAATGAATAACCTTGATGACAGCGGCGAGACAGCATAGATAGCAGAAACGACAAAGTTTCCGCCTCCAATGGGTAGCATTGAATCAAGCGTGGAAAATAATACTCAAAAGTGCGAGAAATGGAAGGACGCTAGTCAAAATAGCTCAGCGGAAAAGAGAAAGACTATGGCGATATCAAGGTAAATAAAAAACAAAAGGAAATGAAAAAGAATGAACAACAGCAACAAAACAAAGCCACTTCGTGATAGAGAAACGAAACTTTGGAAAGAAATCATTAGACAATTCGTACAGAAAAACTCAAATAAAGCAATAGAGAAACAATAAACCTAGAATCGTCACCGAAAGTTCAGGAAAATATAGAAATATTTTGCTCCACCCCAATATTTCCCCAGAAAAAAAAAGCGATCAGCCTCGACACCCAGAACCACTACGGACGCAGAAATCACGGAGCTAGTGCGAAAAGCGAGAAATTGAAAAGAAGGATCATGATCAGAAAATAGAACGGTATCGCTAAACAGAGAAACGGTCAGAAAAAATAATCAGTATAGAAGAATATAGAGCTAAACGGATTGCCAACTAGACTAAATTTTATTCATGAATTAAAAGATAATACATAAAGAAAGGTAACACTAATACATAGCCAAGATAGAGGGATTGACCATTCAAATCATGACTATGAACATTAATAGAATTAACAATACAAGTAACTAAATTATTAAATAACAACTCTATAATTCTCATGACTAAAATACCTTATATAATTAAATACATAAATACTACTAAATAATTAGTTATTATTCAAAATTCATGTACTAATATATGATATACTGTGAAACCGTGGCGAGTTCACTTAGTGCGCACCATCATGGTGGACGGAATTTGCTTGTGTTATCACTAAGAGACATTAGTAGGAACTCATATGAAATTGATTTATATATATATATATATATATATATATATATATATATATATATATATATATATATATATATATATATATATATATATATATATATATACATACATACATACATACATACATACATACATACATATATATATATATATATATATATATATATATATATATATATATATATATATATATATATATATATATATATATATATATATATATGTGTGTGTGTGTGTGTGTGTGTGTGTGTGTGTGTGTAAATGTGTCAGTTAAATACTAACAAACTTTTGAATCACTTGAAAATTAGAAATTGCTTTTAAAGTAATATACTATGCAATATTTTGCTCCTGTGTCACTAAGAGACATCAGCAAGAACTCAAGAAATTGATTTATAAATATGGATCACGTAAAATACTAATATAAACTTTTGAATCACTTGAAAATTAGAAATTGTTTCAAAGGAAACCAATATACCTGTGAGATATTTATTATTAACAAACATACCAACACACTTGCATACAACATAGCATAGCTTTGTAAAAAGGGACATCAAAGGTGCGACGCCAAGGCTACAAGACTAACTTATGGTAGCACGGGTCATACCAGCTCTCCCCAAAAGCGACATCAGAACTTAACAAAAGCAGACCACACAAACGTCACGAATATATTGATCTATTCTCTCATTTATCTTCCTTATAGCATACACTATAACTTAAATGAGTTTTATTGACCGAGAAGGCGTTATCGATATATATATATATATATATATATATATATATATATATATATATATATATATATATATATATATATATATATATATATATATATATATATATATATATATAACAAACCAAAGAATATGACCTTTAAAAGCCAACCCTTACAAATACACAAGATAACATGCAAAGCAAAGAGCATATACATATATCAAAACACATAGCACCACAATCCGTGGCTATGATCAATTAAGACAAGTTCAGCCCGGTATGAGATGTACATTTTAAAGATATTAGAATAGGAAAGGTGTCCAAAATCTGGATCAAGGGTATCAGAATCCAAATTTATAAAAATGAGACAAACAACATATACAATGGGAGTAACAAAAATATAAAAGAAACCCCTTTAATTTTAACACTAGGGGTTCTGATTATTATGATAATCTGAGAAGAACCACGCCAATAAATGTAATTGTTCCACGCCAACTTAGCAGCAAAAAGCATTTTATTACACCTATGTGTTTTATGACGTCATAAAGAACGAGCTGGTTACTCAAAAATAGTTTTAAAATTTTTTGGAAGGAAGTTTGACATCGGTCAGAGAGATTGGGACGGCTTGTCTTGATTTCATAGCTGACAAACATCTGTTTCCATTGGCATCAGGTTCCCAAACATGCCAGTCAAGATGTACTCCCTCAATCGACCTCAATGTTTACCTGTCTGTCAAAAAGAAACAAGCATAATTAGATATCCGAGTTCTTCAAAAGCCTTTGAAAACAGAAAGAGATCATTATAATCTTTAAATATATTGTAGTCGTCTGCATCACTTACGGAGATTAGTATAAGTTTCGTGCACTGCTTGAGAAGTGTCTTACAATATATCCACCATTTTGAAATGAAGTCAAACAAAAGTTGGGCATCTATGAACTAACGAAAGTCTGTTCTTTAACTCACGCAAATCTTGTGCTACAATTTGACGCATCGATTATACGGTCAATACGCTTTCATCCAAGTGCTTGCATGAAGTTTGAAAACCATATATTTCGCCATGCCTTTTTGGTTTTAATCTCGACATTTCACATTCGACTAAGATAACATAATGTGCTACCTCTGAGGATGTAATTATTGAGACTTGTCTGAGGATGTAATTAATCAGACTTGTTATCGTCATTGAGTTACTTTTGTGCAATGAAGACCAAGTCAGAATAAATTCCCGTAACAAGACCAAGCAAATGACTTCAAACGGTATATATTTTTACACGAGGATCGTGGGTAGCATAATTTTGTTGCTTTGATATTACAATATTTTCTTGCATCCCATAAGCAAATATAAAACAGCACGAAGGAGACGCCCCACAAAGCATAATTATTCACATATATTAGTTTTGTTATCAATACAAGAAACAAATAATAACTGAAATAATTATATTACAATAGTTTTGGTAGATCGAATAGTAGCAGCATCAGTAGCAGTAGTAGCAACGGCAGCAGCAACAAGGTTTAACGGGACGTCAACATTAATTTAGTAAAGCTGAGGAACTACAATGTAAGCACAGTTTCTGAAGAGAAATGCATTCATCTTTTTTAAAATGTTAATAACCTCCGCCCAATAGTTATTGCTCATAAAGCATAAACCATGGTGGTCATAAATACTGGCTAATGCATCCAATTAAGCGATTTTCAAAATACATTTTTCATGCTTATAGAATCAACTCTCTCAATCTTGCAGAGATAATTAATTAGTATTGCTTAGAATACACATTATCATCAGGCAAGTAACACACGGTGACAATAACCAGCACATGCTAATACGATGCTCCATAATTTGTCCAAATGTTTATCGATTTTTGAAATGTGTTCTGTGAAATTACCATCTTTAACATCACTGAGAGCTCAAACTTAAGAAGGATAAGAGTGCTCTGCTATGGTCAACGTAAGAACCGTGCATTAGTGTTAGCTATACTCCTTGTAAAATATGTATTTTACGTTTCTTTCATGTATTTGTTGTAGGGTATTTTTCTTACATTCATATATGTTCATTGGTCAAAAACGAAAGAGCGGATAGTCCAAGAACATGGAAAAGAAACCATAATTCATTCTTGAAGAGAAAGGATTTTGCAGGTTTGTATTCATGTTAAGGAAATGTCAAAGTAAAACAATGATTAAAACACAAAGTAGAGAAGAAAATCAATCCTAACACCACACTTTTTTCTCCATATTGTGTATCGCTTTTATACTTCGATAACGAAAGTTGCTGGATGTATTTTATAAATTAGTTCGTCTGTTTGTCGATCTTTCGATCGGGTGTCCATGTTGATTTTTAAATCATAACGCAAGCCACGTTCAAGTGAAGAAATTTTAAAGGAACGTACCTCATGCGCTTTCATTAGCATAAAGAAATACCCTATCGATTATGGGGAGAGTAGCCCCATGTCATGGGCACTGTCGCTAAAAATGTACGTCTGTGTTTAGAAGTGTTAAAAATACGTCAGCACAAGTGATTTTTATTGGTGACCTTTCCGGTGTCCGGTGGTCTAAGTGGTTAAAGCGCGCACCTCGCACGTAGGAAGTCAATCCCCGCCGAGTCACACCAAAGACAGGTACTAGCAGCTGCCTCAGACACTCAGCAGTATGTCACACGGCTTTCATCGTATTGATATGACTGAAAAATTGTTTTAAAGCTATGTTAAAAATCCAAATCTCACAAGCTTAAACACACACACACTTGTTGTTTTTTGAAAGTTTTGTTAACGCAAAAGAAAATATAGCATTATTTTTTGATTAAAATATTAATTCTGCATTATTCTATAGAATCCAGGGATAGCACTTTCCTTTCTGTCTGGTGTACATTTATAATCATATATAATTTATCCTGTATTCATTGATTTCTTTCATAGGAATCTGGAATGACTGTGTAGATAGATGAGAGTTAGCTACCGGGTCGTCATGCGAGTGTGTCTGCTACTCACGAGTGCATATTTCACCGATTCAGTGCCATCATGTATAGGCGTGCTTAGTCGTGAAGGAATATGGGCTGATGTGTGCATGCAAAGCGATGGGTACCGTTTACCCGCGGACCAGGATTCGAATCTCCGTAAAGTACTATGTAAACATTCTTTAACCTGTATGATAGTTGGTTGTGATGGAAAGTTTGATATCTGTCAGTAAAAATTGGGTCGTCCTTAAATAGTTGACAAACCAAATCTAATGAATATTGCCAATGAATATTGCATACTTTGAACACAGAAAACATCATTGAATCAGTCGACAAAATAATTGGCAGACGTGACTTGTTCATTTATCCTAAATAAACACGTTAAAAGTTTCTTAAAAGTAAACTGAATCGAAAATGTTTGAAGAATGGACTTTATATATCAAAATAATCTGGAACAAGCAATGTGGCATAACATATATAATTTGCCATCTTTCTGTCAACTGAAATTGTCTCGATCATCCTTGAGTGCGCAATTTTATCAGTATTAGAGTAAACACAGTCTATTTTGAGTTACTAATCAACCAGTCTTTTTTGAGTTACTAATCAACCAGTCTATTTTGAGTTACTAATGTTGCAGATGGAGGAAACTTGATAAAACTAAATTTTCCTATATTATGCAAAGCTGAAATATGCCCCATAAAAAGGAACATTTTAATTAACTGAGTGTTTAACGTATCTAAGCATTTCTTCTATATGTAGAAAATGCTGAGATCAATATTAACCTGTCATTGCACAGCATGCAGTTTTAAATTTCTTTGCTACCAATGCCGGTGGACCGTATGATTAATATATTGCATGAAATGTATAGGTATTTTCCTTGTCAGGGGAAAAGAGTCTGGCATTTGCAGAATGTTAGTGAAGGGTAAGGAACGGCTGTCTCTACGTAAACAAAATATTTTAAAATTACATAGCATTTCACCTAAATCGGTTTCAAAGCTACAGCGCATATTTCACATTACTCACGGAAGTGGAATTTTTAATATATTGTACATACATCTGTATCTTGCACTTTTGTTCATTCACTGAAAATGCCACGATATTTTAAAACTCTGCATGGAAATTTTAGCAATCAGAATAAATAGTATCTTTCTTGAGAAAAAAAAATATGCAACAAAACCCAGAAATTTAGAACATCTGGAATATTATAAAAACATTAATAATTTTTTTATACTATGTCCTTAATTAGCTGCTAATTAACAACGGAAGCATTCAAAGCGCTGTTAAAAACAATATAAGTTGTATACTTTGATGCAGTCAAAGAAATTCCTCAGAAACATTTATATGATTTCGCTTTCTTCAACATCTGGTTCTGGATTATAACTTGAAATTGCAAAGAAAAACCCAGAACACTTTCAATGTAATTATAAAATTATGTTGAAAATGATCGTTGTATATTTTACAAATATTGACAAATCGATTATGTACTGCTTTTCGCTTAGGTTAACACTACTGCTGAAGAATAAGATCCGACGTAAGTCGAAACTTGCAATTTAACAAATAACAATTTCTGTCTTGATATTTGTAATACCATTTTTCGTTAGATTTTACTTTACTACATTTTCTAAGTACGACAATGTTTGTGTCGTCAGTATTAATATTTTGAGTGACTGTAATCACAATATATTAAACTGATATTCATTATTTTTTACTTAATCTCGACACTATCTGAAAAAAAATATTGTCACGATGATAATAAAAGCTATATAATTACTATGGAAATACTCTTCAGATTTATTCACATAGAGTGTAGTTGACATTTGACCTTGTAACGTTCTGGAGTTAGTATTACAATAATTTGACACTTTATTATTATCCCTGAGACATGATAACACTTTCATATAAATATTTTGAATAATTTGTAATATTATACATTGTATTCCCGTTTTTATCATTTTGCTACACAATTCTGACCTGTGGACCCTATCAAACGCTTTCACATAATCAATAAGACAGCCATCTTATATTAATTAGCCTGTAATTCAATGCTTCAGTCAAAAGTGTATACATTTGTATAAATATGAGTTAGAGCCCCTTCATTTGTCGAATGCATATCGTATATCAGTTCAAAAACTGTTTCCACGTTCTCGTTTCATACGATGGCACGGCAAAGTTGTGGTAAACAGTTTAGCGAAAATATTCAATAATTAAATTCCTTTATAATTTTTAAATTTTTATAGGCTTCCTTATTATGGACCGATATATTGATGATTTTGCAAATTTTGCAGACATAAGGAAATATTTTGTAGCAAAACAGATCTGGATGTATTCTTAAAAAACTCTCCTTTCAACACCACATTTTCCCAACTTTAGATAAAGTATTTAAACCTTCAGTTGTGATTAGACAGTCTAATATTCTATATTTGACCCTCAATCAATAACAATTTTGTCCATAAAACGGATCTTGATAAGATGTAGATTTGAAATAATTGTAAAATGATAAAACTCGTTAAAACAGAAGCAGATATCTTGAAATTCTCTACATCTGACATAAAAATGTTTTGTGTTATTTGATGGCAAACATTCCATCATATTGTTCTCATTTGTTTTGTGTGTTTGCCTGAGCTTGTTCTTCGTTTTAGTTAGGAACCCGAGTGACCGAGTGGACTAAAGCGCTGTCCGTTTGGGCCCCGAGTGGCCGAGTGGTCAAAAGCGCTGCCCGTTACGGATCACTATTATCTCACTGCTGTCTGCGTGAGTTCGAGTCCAGACTCGGCTAACGTGGGTAAGTGATAAAGCCTGCCAGTAGCTTATCGTGGGTCGGTGGTTCTTACCGGGGTTTTCCAGGGTTCTTCCTCTACCATTAATATTGGCCACCATGTATAGCCTATCTTGTGCTGAAAATGGCGTTAAACCCAATAACAACAACAACAACATCATTTTAGTTCATCTTACTCGTGCTAGCTTTACTAAAACTGGGTGTTTTAAATATGGACAATTAAATTAATTTAATTGGTAATGCAATTGTTGTATTTTGGGTCTTTCTACATGAATGAAATAAAATGAATTAATTCTATATTGCTGATCTTTGAACTGATATTTTTATTAAGTAATATCTGATGTCAAGGATAATGAATTTTCATATCATACAAGACATTGCAAACTCAAAACCATCGCTTACAAAATGTAGTTATCTATCTTTGTAGTATTTTTCTTAATTTTTCAATATTAGCCCTTTTTTACTAGCCTGGTTGTTGTTGTTGGGTTTAACGCCATTTTTCAGCACACGATAGGCTATTCATGGCGGCCAGTATTAAAGGTGGAGGAAGAAACCGGGAAATCACCGGAAAGAACCACCGACCCACGAGAAGCTACTGGCAAACTTTCTCACATATCCACATTTGCCGAATCCTAGACTCGAACCCACGCAGACAGAGGAGAGATGGCAGTGATCTGTAACGGACAGCGCTTTAGACCACTTGGCCACTCGGGGCCCCTTTTACTAGCCTGGAATATCTCTCATCTCGTCTGATTATAATCAGAGTGACAACAGTATGATTTAAATTTGTTTCATGGAACGGGTCAGTAATTTGATCGTAATGGAACCAATGTCTATTGTCCAATTACCCGTGGCAGGAGGAGTCCGAGTCAAGGAAAATAGCGACGATTATTATTAGAGGGCAAAAATGGCATCATAGGAACTGAAATGCAAGATATTGTGTTTAAAACCAGTACGCAAACAACGCACATTTTTCATGTTTAATAATAGTAGAACACATTTGACTAATAACATTGTTTGGACGCCATCTATGCGTATTGTTTGTGAACACAATATTGTGCATTTCAGTTCCTATGATGACATTTTTGCTCTCCCACAGAATTACGTAATCTTCTATTTAAAAAGACGAAGCTTATGAGACCCTGAAGTGTGCAACTGTCTGTACATAAAAACCATTCAATTTAAAGGAAATGATCGGCTTGGGAATGGACTGCCTGGTCTTTGAATAAGGACTTAGAAAGGTAATGGCTCTTAGGAGAAAAAAAGTCCTAGACTGATTCCTTAATGCAATTCTTGTCGAAAGTAATACCATTTCTGTGCTCGAATGTTACAAAAGGTGCTGATAATCATTTTGGGTGATTGCGAGCGTTTACAGATACCAAGAATAAAGATTATTATTTGAGCTGCAAGATATATTGGTGATCTACTGCTTATCTCAAATCATTTTTAAGTACGAACAAGACACAAATCATGGTAACTATAATGAAAGTATGGATAAGAATATATTGTTGAATGTTTGATTTTTGGAGCTATGTTTACCTTCTAGCGATATCTCATTAGATAGCTCTAACGAAATTAATGTATTATTTGATTATTGCACTGCAATATATATTTTCTTTTAAAGGAAAATATAAGTTTGATCTGACGTCATTTTGATCTTATGTTATTTAAAAAATAATCTCTTATTTAACAAAAATGCACACGCTTGTTCATGCATCATTTTCTGTCTTATTTGAAATCCTCTGTATGTATCATAGTAGAGATAATAAGTCAGGACAGTGGAATTTGCACAAAATAATAGTTTGTGTTTTGGTTACATCATTGAACACATTTATCTGAAAATCTGGACGTGCGTTTCAGTTCATTTAAGACTAGTTAATTTAGCATGGAATTATTCGTAGTCATCAATTTAATAAAATACAATAATCAATAAATCAAGCTGAAGAAAATAAGAATCACCATGGAAACAATATGCCACAGAACATCCAAGAATGTCAAATAATGCTGAGAAGAGGTGTTATCATAGGAAATAAACACTTTGAAAGAGGTTTTTTTTTGTAAGTTTGTCGTGTCTAAAAGTGATATAAGAGAATGGGGAATGTTTCCCTACAGAATTGGAATGGGTATCATTAAGTGTAAAAAAAGCAGGAAATCCAACAAAAATTCCTGGACGGTCATTTACATCTAACGCATATTTTTCATGTTTAATAATAGAACACATTTGATTAAAAATATTGTTTAGACGCCATCTGTGCGAACTGGTTGTAAACACAATATCGTGCATTTCAGTTCCAATGATGCCATTTTTGCTCTTCCAAAATGATATTCAATCATCATTTTATCATATTTTCCCCCAAGACATTGACGTCCACTATCAGAATATTTATCAGCGCATTTGTTGGCTTTCGTCTGCAGCAGGGTTTTGTTTTTCAAACGCCTTTGTGTATTATTTGGGGACTGTTAAGCACAACTGCCTAAAAGCTAACAAATCCTAATTAAATATGTGTCATTCCTCTTGAGTTGCATTTGGCATATCAAAACGACTTTGTCGGATTTGTCAGATTAAGTTTAACCTCTTATGATGCGGCCGCGATCCACATCTGTCGATCTCACAAAGAGCAGCATAACCCGTAGGATATATATGCAAATGACCCAATTATCAGAATGTTTAATATACACAATCACCAATAAATAAAATAAAATGGAAGCAATTGGTGGTTCTTTCAAGCATATCAGGAACATGACCCATCCTTTAAATATTTAATTATATTCAAGCAGCATTCTGAAGAATATTTCATGTAAGACGGTTCATTTCCATTGTTTGCGAGAATGTCATGAGATGCGGGCATGGTGATACCATAAAATCTGTAAAATTGAGATTTACGTAATCAGAAAATTAAAAAGATTATTGTTTAAGAACATATATTCCAATAGATCGAGATCTTTATATTTCATTAATTCGTTCTCTTTTTGTTTGGATGAAAGGCATTATCGCTCTTGGATACATCTGTCTGCCTATCCGAATAACTGAAGAGTCAGAGTGTTCTATTATTAAGCAGCGTCATATGCCTTGCGCCAAGCTATCGCCCCTCAATGGTGATAATGGGTATTTCTTACATGACATTACTGTCAGCCATATCAGTTAACTACTTCCAGATCTACAATTATTTTATATCGTATTTGGCAGTATAAATAAGTTCATACATTTTAAAGATAATGCAAATCATGCATCAGTAAAAGAAAAAAACAACAATATTTCTATAGGTGTCTATATCGGCGTTTTATATGCTGACTTCGTATCTTTATGTCTCAGTCAAAATCGCAAAATTTGGTGGCCTTATATAGAGTAAACGGCCATCATCTTCCACCCGGTTATCCTTGCCGTAAATAGTCTGCCAGTAACATTAGCGGGAAAGGTATATAAACAGAAAGTCAGTCTATCTGTGAATTCAGCAGATTGATTTTCATCATCGAATGATAGAAAGTAAGTCATATTCAGAACACAATATGTTAAAACGTGATAGTAATAGAGATAGAGAAATCGCATCCAAACCAAAATTGTCTGCAAGTTTCGCCTAATGACCGAGTTTAGGTGAAATCTTAACAAACAATTCTTATTTTAAGTTAAATGTTTGTATGATAGTTTATTATAATACTGTATTGCACCACACAGCGTAAAGCATCATTTACTGATTAAAACTTACATTTTATTGTCTAATCATCTGTAATTGTTCTCAGCGATTTCATCCATTTTTCATTTTCGCATAACATCCGTTGTAATTCAAAAGAAAACCTCAGAAGAGTTTACATTTTTCCCCATGTGTTTCGCCCCTTGTTTCGGCACACCCTTCAGATGGTAGCGTTGACCAGACACTGTATTTTGTGCTGGCCGCCAGTTTTTTTCTCCAAGTCTCAGCCGGATCAAACTAGATGCTCATTGTGCTGCCATGCTCAGTGTCTGCAGTAATGTTCCGTGCTTTCCATCTTTTTCCTTAGTCCAATAGATACTGAGCATCCTCCAGGTTGATGTGCAGGAGAAATTCACCCTGTTTACAATGGGAAGAACCAAGTTATCCATCTCTTTTCTTCAACAGATCTCCACCAGTTCATGGTATTTCACCATCTTTCTTTCATATGTCTCTTCCGTTCATCCTTCTCATGGGACGATCAGTTCCACCGAGAAAATCCTCAGTCTACTGTATTATTTCAATATCAAATTTCAAATAAGAACGTTCAGATAGAAAATAATATATTAAAAATATGATTTGTAGCTTGTCGGATGTAAAGTTTCAGTCTGAAAGTAAAAAAAGAATGTTAATATCGAAAAGATTAATTGGATAAAATGCTTCAGTATAATAGATTGCAGTTTATTATATACTTTATTTTTTAAAAAATCCCATAAATTTTAAACTGCTACTATCGGTCAAATTCCATCGGTATTGACCGTAGTTACCAAACAACATTCATCATTTCCTTATAAATACGTGCCTGCATTTGATGGACCTCTTCTGGCTGGATACAAATGACGACGGAAACGCTAAACGCTGACCACGTCATAAATCTGACGGCGACCAGAGGCTGAGGATGACTGCCACCATTTCTACCTGACACCTGACACCAGTTCTGATTAATCATCAGATCTAGCTCTAATCCGTATGTAAATGAGAGAGAAATTGGCCCTCGATACAATATTGTATAAGTTAACAATGTCTCTTCCATGTCAACAGTGCACTTGTACCCGCTCTGAATAGTATTGGTTTATCCTGTGTTATGCATTTTAAAAAAACGGCTGCTGTTAGAGCTTTATATTATCCAGGACCGATTAACAACACTGCGGTAATAAAAATGACACACATAGCACATTTCAAATTAACCGGTTACCATGACAGCAACGTTGAGACAATTCACAATGATAATCTAAGATGGAATTTGTATGGTTGGTCTCTCGTAATGGTATAATAAAATTTTATTAATATGTTACTTCATGTTTCATATTATCAATATTTTGTTTTATTTCCTCGGCTACAATACATTAAATCCGCTTTAACAACCTTATCTTTGTTCACTGCTAATTGAGAATCTCACAATGAACGCACGAGCTTCCACCGAAGTAACGTAGCACGTATTACCGCTTGTTGCATTGGTGGTATGTAGTAAACGAACAAAAACAAAACGTTCAATAAAACGTTGAAATATTTTTTGTTTTGTTTCAGTCGTGTTGTGTACAGTAACATAACAGAATGATTAATATACCAGTTTTTACGTATATAAGGAATTGGTTAATGACGTAGTTTTACGACATATTGGGCTCTCTTTGATTTGGCATAAAACGTCTGAGTTTGCGCTACATAACCTCGGGCTCCATATTTGTTAATGCGCAGTAAATAGCCCATACATATGACCAGCCGTTTACCTACGCCCAAAAATTTATTTAAAGTAGCCTTTCATACAGCAGATAAGGGCGAATCATTACTGCGGTCCAACATCTGTTAGTGACGAGTACGTACTAAATTTATATTTGGACTTGCCCAAAGGTCACTTTACCACATATGCTAAGACTCATATATTTTAGCAAGATCTGATCTAGAAACATGTATTCATGTGCTTACATTATATGCCGTATGCAGCATACGATTCCTTGTCACTTCGGCTAAGTTTCACGTTTAACCCAGTCTTACTGGAAATAATTATAATGTAGAGTATTCCTCTTTGTACTTTATTGTCACTGCCTTTAATTAAATTCATCGCAACAGAATAAAGCATGGGTACGACCATAAATTCATAGAAGGCAAGAACATAGGGTATGTCATGACTTTTGTTGAGTTGGCTCACGAAGATCGGGATTTTATGTTGAGTTGGCTCATGAAGATCGCGATTTTATGTTGAGTTGACTCACGAAGATCGCGATTTTATGTTGAGTTGACTCACGAAGATCGCGATGGTTATAAAAATTGTTAGGATGGAGCTAGATGATAATAATTAAATCTTTCATTTTGCTCTGGCAAAAGTTTCAATTACTCTTTGAGGGGCCCCGAGTGGCCGAGTGGTCTAAAGAGCTGTCCGTTACGGATCACTGCTGTCTCACCTCTGCGTGGGTTCGAGTCTAGGATTCGGCGAATGTGGATATGTGAGAAAGCTTACCAATAGCTTATCGTGGGTCAGTGGTTCTTTCCGGTGATTTCCCGGTTTCTTCCTCCACCATTAATACTGGCCGCCATGAATAGCCTATCGTGTGCTGAAGAATGGCGTAAAGCCCAACAACAGCAACCAATTTCGCTTTCTTCTGTTCTGATCATATTGTGGCTGTTTTGACCTAGTGCACCCGAGCTGATGAGATTTAGAAAAAGAAGCTCTCGAAGCGATGTTGCTTTTGTTTGGTCAAATTAGGTGTTCAAGACAGACTGAATAGGACATGCTATATCCCGCACGTGAGATATATTTGGCCGCTAAATCCTATTTACACAATTCATTTGCCATATGTACTGCATCACATTTGATATTCCATCCGTGTAAAATTGGCCATAATCCTTTCTCAGAAGATGGAGTCACACTGCAGCCTCAAAAACAAATTGGAAAAAGTTTCAATTTCCGAGCTATGTCAACTGTGAAATGACTATACTACCATTTTACGAGACCTACACGTACAATACATTCATGACTAGAACCGTTCAACAAGGATGAAATTAGATTAGTAAATAATACAATTTACTGTACACCGATCATGCCATAATACGCAACTGAAGACAAAGCCTTCACATGGGCTGTTAATGTTTCCCATGCGATTATTATGCATTCCTGAATGCATAGAGTGTTCTTGTTTTCTTTAAAACATGGACTAGTCAGATTGGTTAGTTTGCATTATTTTACCTATGCGAACCATTAGTATTTTGACACGAACATCGCACACCATTCTGTGTGCTGATATATAGAAGTAGCCCCAGTCTATGTCTATAGCTCTGTTTGGTCTCTCATGTTGGCGGTGATACAAGAATTAGATACAAGCATTCTTGGTATTGATTTAAAGGTAATTGTTTATTCTTTAGAATATGGATGTATAGTTGTCTGCGTGTATTTTGTCAACAGCGAGTAACGACGTATTAATGTTAATCAGGAAAACGGTGATCTATCAAAAGTTGCTTAGTTTATAGTCCAGTCTCTCCATAAAATGCCGGAGAAACAGAAAACAACCAATTCTCCAAGAGTTCATCATTGAAGGTATTTTCGATAAACATATGGTTCATTAAGATTTGTAGATAGTGGAGAGTCAATGCTAAGAAGCACATGTAAAGACTTTGTGTAAAAAAGGGTTGTTATACGAGTCAAAAAAATGGAAGTCCTTGTTATTCGTCCCTTTTCCTTGGCTGATATGCAGTAGATCAATAATATTTTATGTGGAATTAAATGAGATGTAAGAAATAGCTTTATTCACTGTCAGTGTTGGAACAGTTGCAGTATTTTATACAAACGTTAATATAATTCAGATTAAATTTTAATCCTCGGTTGGTTGCTTGTTGTGGGGCTTAACGCCATTTTTCAGCACACGATAGGCTATACATGGCGGCCAGTATTAATGGTGGAGGAGGAAACCGAGAAATCCGAGGAAAGAACCACCGACAAACGAGAAGCTACTAGCATGCTTTCTCAAATATCCACATTCCCCGAATCCTAGACTCGAACCCACGCAGACAGAGGTGAGATGGCAGTGATCTGTAACGGACAGCGCTTTATACCACTCGGCCACACGGAGCCCCTTTAATCCTAGGTGTAACCGTGATCTTAATCTTGACGAGTCAGGGAAATGTTACCTTTCTGTCGATTTTCTTTCATTTCCATATGATTGTTAACTATTAATTATATCTTAAGCGACCTTTACAAGGAAGGACTTGAAGTTATCGCATGATTCAATAGCACAAAGTTAAATGAACCTCAACGCAGTTGAATCAGTTATTGAGAGCGACGAGACCAATTCCATGTGTCCGTAAAAGAACCAGGAGACGTATTATCCACATGATATCATTTTCATTAATTTACATTGAATAACGTTAATTATAATTTTGAATAATATTATCCCCTGCATATTAAAGATTTTTTATTTTATGATGTTCGTTAGTCTTTAGACATACTTTGCAATCAGGTGTTTTGAACTGAACGGTTGTAACTCTTGTAGGATTGATAACCCACAACTTCAACTCAAAACATGAAAGTAAGTGTTTTATATTTTCAGTTTTTAAGCTTATTCGTTTATTTGACCTTATTGAACATCATAACACAGATAGATGAATTACTAGCCAGTAGCAAGGGAAATTCACTCAGCCCAGATGATTTTGATACAAGGCTAAAAATAAGCAATGATAATGTGTTCCATGCAAAACGCATTTTCTTCTTTGGTTTCAAAATATCCGTTTGACTACATTGTATTCACCTGTTTCTTGATATCGGTTTAATTTTCTTTCTTGCTACTATTATGCTATTCAGATATCGTCAATGTAATAGTGAATGCCCCATTAGTACATGCTGTAGACAACTCTTTCTTTTTTCAAGAAATGTTCTTTTCACATCAAAAAGTACCTACAATAGGATTTAGACTTCGTGAAGCTCCCATGTGCCTGTTGCAAAATAAAAGGATGCTGTCATAAATATTGATCTTCCTCTTTAAGCTTAGGGATGTGAAAGGATCGAATTTTATTACTTTATTGTTTCTGATATTAAATTAGGATGTACTTGACTTGTTCATCAGTTGAAATAAAGCAAGCTCATCGCAGAGAATGCGAAATCAGCAGAACAGTAATACAACTTCAGAAGAAGCAGTGTCTGCCATTTTCTCCAAACGATTGTTAAATTATCGTGACAATAAATCACGCCATTTCCTGAAGCTATAGTCCTTACGACAATACGCGGCGATATTATATGTCCTTCTTCTAGACATGCTATGGAAGAAGTGAATGCAGTAGCACGTTCATTTTATTAGATGTTGTGTTTAATGTTAATGTTATTCCGCCCCAAAATAAAATACCGTAGAAAGACAGCACTGGCGTCTATAGCAGTAAGTAAAGTCATTTAAGGCTGAGTAATAGGAGATGAAGATGAGAAACGTGCTAGACTTATTTCTAACACCATATATATATATATATATATATATATATATATATATATATATATATATATATATATATATATATATATATAAAGAATACAAATCATATGGCGAATAACAACCCTCTAAAGCGTACTGGATCCACCAAGGGATCACGTGTGTCAGGGATTATATATATATATATATATATATATATATATATATATATATATATATATATATATATATATATATATATATATATATGAATATATAAAAGCAAGAAAACAAAAAAGGACAGAAAAAGCATTCAGAGAGCTACGTGCGAATAAAGTCATCATCGTTTTGCAGCAGACACTTTTTCATTTAAATAATTCTTTCTATTTGCTTATTAGTCACCAACTAACCTATAAGCACTAACATAAATTGCTGTTACGTAAATTTACATACAAATTTAGATGACTATATAGCTCATGGATTTCAAGTTGAAAATAAAATATTTTTCAGCACCAGGATCAGGTTGAAGATAACTAGTTGAAACATAAAACAATTCAAACTTAACACTGCAAGATCTCTTTTTGTATACGAGATTCACCACGTCATTCGGAGTTTCTTTCTCCATCTATTCTTCAAGCGTATTTATGCAACTGCGCCAGAGTTCCGTCTTCCTGCTGGAGCTTCCTCAACTCAGCCGGAAGTATGTTACTGACTTGTGTTGACCTAGCTTCCATCGGCGTTAGTTTCATCTGCCAACTCTTGGACCTGGTTACACAGGACTTACCAGTGTCGGTGTGCAGGTTTGGGGGTTCAATTGCGAAAAGACATAACGACATCCCAGTGTGACGTCATGTGATAGCCCATACACGCACGCAGCTTTAATTTTTCATTTCACGTACAGTGAATTGAGGTCATCACAGCCACTGACAACGAGTTACGAGCGCTGTTTACGCACTGTACACAAATTACCTCACTTGTGTAATCTTCAGGCTTCAAGTATTTCTTGTCGCTAGGGTTGCTGGTTTAAAGATTGCCTCCGTTTCGTACTTCTTCCTAGCGACGGCATTCACCTGAGTCTGCCTGCTCTTGGGACAGTCCATTTCAAAATGCCCCAGACTCGTACAGTTGTAGCACAACGGCGGCCCACGTTGGTGATGCCTGTCAGGGCTCTACGGCTGGCATCCCCTTCCGACTTTCTCGTCGTTGTGACGGCTATGAACAGCCGGCTCTACCTCAACCACAGGGAGCGACTCAGTGGGTCGGGGTCGATTTGTACTCCCAGAACCTCCACTCTTCGAGTGTGCCTGCGCGTCTCTCTGCCATACTCTTCGAGATTCCTGTGCTCTCTCTCTCCACTAGGAATACTGTTAACTCTTGACGGTAAGTACTCAGGACATGCTCATTGAGTAAAACATCCCGTAACATGTTGTACGATCGTTCGAAATTTGCCGTATTTGTTCACTTCTCGAATAGCCCTCAAACACGTGTGTGGAATTCAGAGTGGGTTTCCGTTGCCTTTTTTGTCGAATCCCGAAAAAGTTTATGGTACGTTTCGTCGGTCTGCCAATAATGGCAAGAAAGTGCCTGTTTAGTGGGCTATTGTCATCAGCTTCTTCTGTGGCTACGTTGTGGCAATCTTCATGAGCTGCACCTTGCAAAAGGCTTAGACGTCAATCGCCCAATGTTGCTCAGGAATTTTATGAACGCGCGCAAATTTCTCAAATTTGAACGAAGAAATCGTGAATCGACTCTACTTTGTAGTTGAATCGCAACATACTTATCTGTACCATTCGGTGATCGATCATCGTTCGTACGCTCCGTCCAGAACTGGTAGTGGAGTCATCCATATCGGTGGTCCTAGCTTATACGATTAATTTCTCCATTTCGAAAGAGTGGGCGAGCTCTTTCCTTTCGCGGTCGTGGATATCCTGGCCAGCTCCATCTCTTTCTGTGTCTCTGTCTGGTGCTAACCTGGACAGTTCAGCTCTTTATGTGTGCCTCTGTCCGCTACTGTCCTGGCCACCTCCTTATGGGTCTCTCTTTCGGTTGCTATTTCGACCCTCCATTGTTTGATTTTCTCCTCTATGAACACTGCTAGGCGATCTTCCTCGTACCCTAGATCTTGCGTGCACATGGCGCGTTTTTCTTTAACCATCTGTCTTTTTGCAGCCATTTATTATGATACTAACAGTGATACCTTGTCTCGACTTGCTAAACAATTGACAATGTTAGACATTGCTAATCCAATACTTACCTGTTGACAATAACTAACTTCGCTCAGGTAACCCATTTTACCCGATATTTGCTTCACAATTTCTGCAAGTAACTGAAATCTACCAAACATGCAAATATCAACATATAACATACACAAGTTGTATATCATAAAAGTTCAAAATATACAGGATAGAAAATATCTCGTACCTTTTCACTAATACATCCTAATAACTAATACTTTAGGTCGTAAAGATAATATGTATGTCTACTTCAGATCCCAGACGATGCCGCCATTGGGGGATTGTTATGGTTGGGGTGGGCTGCTCCCAATGTTTAATTTAGACTATTGTTGAAGTCCCACCTAGGCTCTATTTTGTTGGAAGTTAAATTTAGTGAAAGATAGATGTAAAGTTCACAGTCCCCAGTCAGCAGTGCCGACGGTTTGATAGTTAAATATAAAAACAAGGTTGAAATTCAATGAATATCAATTTACTAACAATTCAATAATGAAACAACAAAAATTTCCAATTATATTCCTTCCTGAGCCCAAAGATCTATGTCCCCTTAAAAGCTTCATTTTTGAAGATTTTTTTCCTTAAAATCTTCCTCTAACTTTTACCGCCTAATTACGAGTGGCTTCTTTTCGAAGTAACCCTATTGATCTGCAATCACTCTAGGCGAATATTAAATTTATTTTACGCGACATGAAGTATCATTCGGGTCTGAATTATAATCACACCCCACCCCTCTCTCTCAATTTAGATTGGATATCACTGAGAAACGATTCAATCAAACTTAGTAAAAATATCACTGTCTGTCAACAAAAGGACAAATGAGAACAATCCCGGCTCACCTCGCAGGCTACCCTTTGAACTTTGGAATAAGCTTTAGCACATAGGTGTGATAACTACAAGTCTTTGTTTAGATGTGAGATCTATCGGCATTCTTGATTCAAAATTCAGGTCTCCGACAGGCCATGTAACCTTCCATAAGAGATAAACACTAGCACCCGCGTCAATCTTTAAAATCAAACACATGGCCGCGGTAATATTCCCAAAATAGGTAGATTATAGCTTATACATGAGTTTATAGCTGAGGCTTGACAAACGCGACAACGACAATTTAAAATAAAATGTGCATGGTTCATTTATCAGAAAACTAATTAATCAAATTTGTCCGAATGAGGGAGGCTCCACTCTATCTATCTATCTATCTATCTATCTATCTATCTATCTATCTATCTATCTATCTATCTATCTATCTATCTATCTATCTATCTATCTATCTATCTATCTATCTACCTAATTCGTTTGAAGACGTTTACCGGATAATTGAATCAAGTGCATATGTAGGTTACGGTGTCCTCATATCATATGCGCATGTACATGTCTATGCTACCTGTACATATGTACGATTAATAAAAGTTTAAATAAAGTAATATATTCATCTATTGACTTGGATTTTTTTTACTTCATTATAACATGCATTTTACATAATATAAGTTTAAATATGTGTTATGCTGGCAGCCGTCACTACTCTTCTGGTTGATGGTGTCGCCATGAAACATGTAATGTAAAAGCAAAACGAATACAAACCTTCAGCTTTCAGTCGATTGAGTTATGGAAAACTTATAAATTGTAGTTATGCTTTAATTCGTGGTGTGCAATGGTTATAGCTGATAATGGGTTAATAATACACATCTTTATTCATTCTGAAATGAAGCCCTGTACTGTCCGAAGCTTAAAGCAATCACTTTATTTGTTCCGCGATCAACAAAAAGTGATAGTTACATATTATTGGTAAAGAATAGAGTTAGTAATACATATAGTCTGTTAACGCTATGTTACGTCAAAAGTGTGTACGATTTGATCCCATACATACATACGTACATACATACATACATACATACATACATACATACATACATACATACATACATACATACATACATACATACATACATACATACATACATACATACATACATACATACATACATACATACATACATACATACATACATACATACATACATACATACATACATACATACATACATACATACATACATACATACATACATACTTACATACATAACACAAAAATACATAATTCCTGGCATGTTCCAAAATTACTATGTATCCATCTATCCACTCATCTATATATATATATATATATATATATATATATATATATATATATATATATATATATATATATTATGTCTATCTACCCATTTGCAAAAAAAACATACATATATGCAATCTAAAAGAAATACAATGAAGGAACGTAACTCCACTTTTCGAGATTTCTACTTGAGTCCTACAGAAACAAAAGACCACATTACCAATTCCATCCTTTCAAAATAGTTTTAAGTGACCTGCTAGGTCTTGTTTGGTTAAATTAGTCGTACGAAAACTGAACTCCTTATAGAACTCAATACATTTGACTTTATTTGTCCAGATGTCTGCCATTCGTTTTCCATTTGATGAAGAGTCCTTCATCCAGTACTGTGATTGTGTCTGGTCTGTTAAATCGAGAGCAATGAGGCATAATCTGAAAAATGGAATCAGGTCACAATTAATAATTCCGGTTCAGTAGATACGAATGTAATCCCGGTCAATTTTAGAGCTCTTTTTCTCCTCTCCGTTTGGTGGTGATACAAGTTAGATTTAGGCATACTTGGTATAGATTTAAAGGCAATTGCTTGTTCTTTAAAATTTGAGCTTATGGCCATAGAACACAATTAATTTTACTATATAGTCTCTACATTTGTTTCTCAGTACTGAACTTTCCACTGCGTGACAATCATTACAAATCATATATTAATCTAAAATACCTTCAAAGATGACTATACGGTGAAGTTCTTGTCAAGGATTGACCTGCATTTTTTGAGAGGCTGAATGGTAAACAAAACACCATGCAACAGAACACAGATTTCACTTCGGATCATCACCATGACCTTATTACTCAATGTGCACTGTCGCCAAAGTACACACAGACAACCACACCATAAGAATGTCAAAATCTAACTCCTGTATCTCCACCAAATGGAGACAGGAAAAAGTGATCTAAAAATAGACTGGGACTATATTCGTGGTTACTGAACCGGATTTTATTAATTGTGTACTGATGCCTTATGGTGTAGTAGTCTGTGTATTTTTCGGCGGCAGTGTACTGTGAGTAATAAGGTCTTGGTGCTGATCCGGAAGTGAAATATGTGCTCCATTGCACGTTGGTTTGATGACAGTACTTTCAAAAACATGCCGGTGAGCCTATGACAAGAACTTCACCGTGGAGTAATCTTTGAAGTAATTTGAATTAACATATGATTTGCATTGATTGTCACACAGTGGAAAGTTCAGTACTGAGAAACATATATTGAGAATATAGTAAATTTAATTGTGTTATATGGCCATAGGACTGGTATAGGTCCACCAGTCTGTCCTGTTTTTTTTTTTCCTCTTATGTACTTTCTTATGTACTTTCTCTTTACAAGGGCCCAGTCAACTCATGAAAGAATTATTGGTTGTTGTAGTTGTAGTTGTTCTAGTGTTTTACGCCATTTATCAGCACAAGATAGGCTTTACATGGCGACCAGTAATAATGGTGGAGGAAGAAATCTGGAAATCCCCGGGAAGAACCACCGACCCACGAGAAGCTACTGGCAGGCTTTCTCACGTACCCACGTTAGCCGAGTGTGGACTCGAACTCACGCAGAGGTGATATGACATTGATCCGTGACGGTCAGCGCTTTAGACCACTCGGCCACTCGGGACTCGGTTTTCATTCCTTCCCCTTCTAAGATGTGACCTATCTGGTACATGCAATGCTGCTATGCTTTTATAATGTTTTGTTTTTATTCGGGCTGGCTTCGTCATGTAATTATAATGAAATATGTTGGTATCTTTTACAAACGATTGGAAGTGTTGAAGTCATTTAATAGCTCATCTGACCCATCCAGCAAAACATTTGTTGTTATTGTTGTTGTTGTTGTTGTCGTAGGGTTTAACGTCATTTTTCAGCACAAACTAGGCTATATATGGCGGCCAGTATTAGTGGTGGAGGAAGAACCCGTAAAACCACAAAAAGAACCAGCGACCCACGAGTAGCTGCTGTCAATCTTTCTTACATACCCACATTGGCCACACCCGAGATTCGAACTACAACTAAACCGCTCGGGTGGCCTAGTGTTTAGAGCATCCGCCTCGGATACTGGAGGTCGTGGGTTTGATCTCCGTTCGAGTCATACCAAGCATTTACAAAAATGGTACTAACAGCTGCCTAGCTTGACGCTCAGCATTAAGAGGTTAGGGTTAAGACTCGTCGGCCTGGTGTCAGGATGATGTGACTGGGTGTGACATCATGCTACATGTCTGCCGCATGATGCCCGAGTGTTAGACATCACTGTAAACTGCCAGACATGTTAAAGCTAAGTTAAAAATTATAATCACCTTACAACATCAGATTCGAACCCACGCAGACAGAGGTGAAAGGCCAGCGATCCGTATCAGTGAGCGCTTAAGACCACTCGGCCTATCGGTGCCCCCAACCCCACCAAACCATTTGTACCAACGGGAATGAATAATTGATTTAAGCAAAGCACTCGTCTGAGTCTATGTTCTTACAATTAAAAATATAATGGTAGGTAGTCTCATCGTGCTCACTACATGTGCATTATTTGGCCATCAACAGGAAAATTTGAAAATAATTCATTCTTTAAATCACTGCAGGTGTTTCTTATGTCAGTATGAATAATTGATGACTCCTATTACCAGTCTAATAATACTGTCGGGCTTGATTATGTAAGGCTGAAATTCAAATATCAAATAATCTGTTTTATATTTTATCTGATCCGGCAAAGCCTACCAAACCATTGATGTGAGGATATTTAAGAATATCTGGAGATTTTTAGTCTCGTATGTACATGTTGACAATTATTTTTTCCTCAAATTATACTGTGTTGAATGTCCAACTAATGGAGGCACAAGATCGTAAAGCTACGATGGAGAAGAACCACATACCATTTTGTGAAAGGTACAGAGTTTATGAAATTTTCTTTCCGATAGTGGGAGCCAACCGGTGTCTTTGTAAATATTGTTAGTAGAATCGCAACGAGTAAGTCGAGTCTTAGTTCTACCGGCATCAGTCAGCAGTCTTTGTAGTCCTAATACGTCAGCGGCATATAACTTATCCCATATTATATCCGCATACTCTTATAAGCAAGAAAATTTTGATTTCTTCCTAATGTTTTCCTACCTATATTGTATTGAACCGACCTCAAAACATTTATCATTTTGGATGCAAATAAACAATAGTTACTGTCTTTCAAAAAGCAACCAGATTTAGTAAATGTCAGGCCAATGTGGTTACGATACCCTGGAAAAAATATATGCCTAGTTGTTTTATAACTTTATTCAATATGCCTTTAACATTATCATAATTGACATGGTGAAGTACGTTTGAGGGAAAGGGTTCATGAAGGCATCTCTACGATTACGGCTGCTGAGCAAGAGAGAACCCTTGAAATCAATAATTCTACTGTGAATCAAGGGAAATCCATTGGCGGCCATGTCTTGAATAAACGCTCTAGGAACGTAGTAAATATTAAAATAATATGCAGATATTTCGAAAATATAGCTGACGAAGTATCAGAATTTTCTTTCGAAAAAGTATTTAATATCATTGTTTTATTAGCAAAATATAATGCATCCAAGGTGTGTGTGTGTGTGTGTGTGTGTGTGTGTGTGTGTGTGTGTGTGATCCGATTTATTATTGTTTAAATTATAGGTTTTTTGACCCACGTACATCAAATGATTTTCCTTATTTACAAACATAATGGATAATATAGGTATATTTTTGTGAAATAATGTTCTCAGCCTCATATATTGAGTATGTGTGTATGTGTTTGGAGCAACGTTTTGTCTCTGTTATATGTCAAAATAATAATAATAATAATAATAATAATAATAATAATAATAATAATAATAATAATAATAATAATAATAATAATAATAATGATGATGATGATGATGATGATGATGATGATGATGATGATGATGATGATGATGATGATGATGATATAAAATGTACATATTGTACGACTCAATCAAAGATTATTCATGTATAAAATGGAAAAATACCAAAACAATATTCGCATTCATTGCGGGATTTGGTGACCTGCTCTCTGTTTGAACTTTTCTCCCATCGTGTGCGGTTGTATTATGAAAGGGTCAGTGGCTCTGAAGTCCACAAATCTTGCTACAAAAAAGTGCGGCATGGAATGGTTATCTCGAGTGTTGCCTCTGTTTTTAGAAGAAACATCATTTTACAAATATAATATTTACGAAAGAGATACTGACTGGAGTGGCGGCTAACAAACGTGGAGCGCTTGAAGTGCCTCTTCTTGCCGGTTCAGTAGATGGATTTATTGAGCAAATATTTGATGTTGTCTTTAAAGCTAATATGTATGATACGTTAGGCCAGATAAACACAAGCTACCTCGGAGCTAATTTAAAGCCAGTTTCCTCTTTAAAGAGTTCTATTTTGGATTCCGTCGAAAAATGAGGAGATAACGATGTTCTTATTGTATTGTTAACTTGAAAGACAACAATCTACCTTTTCTTAGTATCAAATAACGCCAAGATAAATATTTATCCAGTGAACTTAATGTTAATTGGAACTGTTCAGTATGCTTTAAATATCTGCAACGAAGTCGATAAGTGAGATGACTTGAGTTTCTAAACAGCATGGTGGCTACATGTAAAGCACGTAGGTCTCTGAAATAGACTAATGAGAAGAAAATCATTTTCCTTGGATACAATGAATAACAGTGTTCACAAGGATTCGCAATGAGCGATGTGACTACCGAAGCATATTTAATTTGCAGGGTAGATTGACGTTAACATATTGGAAGTGTCAATGCGTGGGTGGTAGGAAATCAACATTTTAAAAATAAATATCAAGAATGTTTCATGTCCTATTGGTAGACATGTTTGAGACTTTTATATATCTTCAAAAATACCGATATTATCAGGTTGAATTTTTAACCCATGTACGTAGAATTAATTAAAATGCTGAATATAGTGGAGTTTAGTCGTTCCTTTCTTTACATAGAATGTACGCAAATGAAATAAACGTTTCGCTTTATAAACACTACGTTTTGCTTAGACTCAGAGGAAATATGCTAGTAAGTCGTGTCTACATATATTTGTATTCTACTTCAAAGTATCTGACTTGTTTAAGAGCAGAGTCTGCAGTCCATTTAGTTTAAAGTTGAAATGCAAGCTTCCAATTCCAAGTAATTATATCTTTGTTTTCCTTGACAGTTTAAGTTGAAGACGTGATAAATCCATTTTAAAGACTATCTTCCTGAAATCGTTGAAAAATACTAAGTTGCTATAATAAATTTATATAATTTTTAGGAGGCTTGCTTCACATGAAAAATATATTTCTCGTCGTAGGATTCTGCTGAGGTGATGTCAATTTTGAGCGCTGAAAGATAGATTCGTTTGAAATGCGCTTCCTTGATATAAAATACAACAACACAAAAACTTTTTTTAAAACACTGTACAATCATATCAACTTGCAGGTTATCTGTTACATTGCCAGATTAAACTAATATATTTTTATAACTGTCTACTAGTCTTACACAAGCAATAGTTCAAACAACGCAAAGTATATAAGCTTAAAAAATAAAACAAATACTACCATTTACTAATTTGCTTTGACAGCATTTTATTGCATATCTGAATAGGGAATATTACTTTTGATGGCGTGGATTAAAAAACGTTATGTTTCACGTAGGAACATATTTGCATAAAATACGTAATGCATCAATAATATACTACAGTCCAGATGTAAGTCTAATGAGAGAGACAGTGTGTAGCGGGTTTATGTGGAAATAAAAAAAAAATATTTCAGCTATTTCTTTGAATATGTATGTCGGTTTGTTTGTCTATAAGACAAACTGGTCAAACGTTGGATTCATGTATGCATTTATGTACGTGGGTAAGGTATGAGAAGGTAAAGTCGGTAGGGCGGTTTTTGCTTGTTTTGTGTAAACGGGCATAATGCTAATAATGATCGTTACATTTTTGTGGCTATAATTTGTATCCTAAAAAGGGTTAATAAATCTTGGCTGTTAAAGAAAGCAAATAGAAACTTGCGATAGGAATATGCTTTGAATTTCTGCAGCTTAAATATTCAGTTTTTATAAACTTGTTCTTGTATTTTCTCCGTGAAAGAGAAAGCCAGGGATGAAAATGAACAGGTTCGTAGTAATTACTAGCGCTTAAAACAAGAAGCGAGTGAGGGCTAATACCCATAATTACAATATAATTAGACCACATCCATCAAACCTCAATGATAATAATAATAATAATAATAATAATAATAATAATAATAATAATAATAATAATAATAAAATTAAATTAAATTATTATTATTATTATTATTATTAATAATAATAATAATAATAATAATAATAATAATAATAATAAAAATAAAATTAAATTAATAATAATAATAATAATAATAATAATAATAATAATAATAATAATAATAATAATAATAATAATAATAATAATAATAATAATAATTTCTCAGGTTAATCAAACTAGTTTACAAAATTGCTTACCCTTGAGGCCCATTTAAGCTTCTAATTGTCTATATCCACACGACACAGAGGCACATGTATATAAAATGGTAAAAGCAGGCGTGTCACTTTCTTGTAGAAAGTTGTTTTTTTATTAAAAAAAAATTGGACGGACAATCAATATTCTCTGATTGAAAACATGGCAAGTCAGCCGTAGAGCAACCTAAATTGGATCAGCGACCCACTGTCTGAATGGTCATTCCAATCGTTTGAAAATGTCTTGGAGTGTTTTGATAGATCGTTGAAATCTTGTGGATTAATAAAAGTAGTCCAGCAATTTTCGGGGTAAGGAGGCTTCATAATTGCATTCTAAATCTCAGCTATAACACTGGTCTCTAGAGGAATGGACAGTTTGCAATTCCAGAATGTGCAAAAGCAATCAGGATGTAATCAGTCTGCACAAAACCAACCACAAGAATTCCAACCCATAGAATGTGCAGTTACAGCTATTTTTTGTTATCCCGTCGATGTTCTGTTAAACGTAACAAGTCAAAAGTCTTCCAATAACATGTGGGCATCCCGTTTGTCTTTTAGTTTTCCAAAATAAGGTGTTAAGTTTAAAGATTTTCATTTCGTGTATGAAAGTAAAAAAAAACACGGCTGAAAAGGAAGTGTGTATCTATGTCACTATGCAATACGACATGCCATATATGGCTTTTGCGATTTACGCCAACTTACAAATTGAAACTTTAACCAGTCTGTGCTTTTGTGTCCTTATAGTTCCCCGATAACAGCATGCTTCACATAGAGCAAATTAATCCAATGTAAAGAATTACAACTATCTTAAAAACAAAAAGCGCCGGAATGACATGATTGTCCTTTAAAAAAATTGAATTTTATATTCAGGTGGTCAATTTTAAATGCATCCACATTTGTATGTAAACAACTGTCAAACTACAAAATCATGAAATCCCATTTATCTCTCATATGCCCAGGAGGCAGGTATAAAAGTTGAATCCTGTATGTTCATCTTTCCAGATCGATATGTCATCATATATAAAAATATGTTCCGAGATAATCCTCTCGATTAATGCCATTTTTTTTTGTTCATTTTCTTATCCGCTTGTCTGGATATGTATCGGGACATATTGAGCCTAAGCACGTAGGTACGGCTTTCGTTTTAGAAATGTGGTGCTTGCTGATACAACATCGGGAGCAAGCGCGTCTGAATGATGTTGTATCGTAGTCGGATGCCAATAGACATTTTTCTCAAAGCTTACCTGATGGCAAGAGGTTATCAGACATACTAGTTGATTTCAGATGGTTGCTCCATTTTGACAAATTGATGAACTTACCACATATTGCCCCAAGATTCATTAACTAGTACTGCAGGCCTAATTTCTTGCTGTGCTAAAAATACATTCCTCATTGTCAGCATGGGCTATCGTGTACAACATACTCTATCTAGACACGTGTTCAATCCGTCTTGTTTTAGCTTTTGCTGGATAAATAACGAATTTGTTCATTAGTATGCGTAACATAGAGAATCTGTTTTATATACCTACACGGAGTATGCATTTATGATGTATAAATGCGGCAGAATTTTAAGACACGTGCAGACTGCTGTTGTGAAAATCGCCTAATTTATTTTTAGCTGTTTACATCGGAATATGTATCGCATTTATAACCCTTCTATATGGTTGTTGTTGTTGCTGTGGGGCTTGACAACATTTTTTCAGCACACGATAGACTATAAAAGGCGGCCAGTATTAATAGTGGAGGAAGAAATCGGGAAATCACAGGAAAGAACCACCGACCCACGAGAAGCTACTGGCAGGCTTTCTCACATATCTACATTCGCCGAATGCTAGACTCGAACCCACGAAGACAGTGGTGAGATGGCAGTGATCTGTAACGGACAGCTCTTTAGACCACTTGGTCTCTCGGCCCTACGCTTTTTATATGGTGATTGATGTAAGACTTATCCGAATTAAAGAGTCTTTAGGTATTCAGACTTATCTATGGGTTACTGAAAAGATATATAGATTTTGCTTGAGACTGAATGACGTGTGGTTAAAGTTACCACCGTTTAGATAACTTGAATTAACATTCGGCTTACCCGTAGAGTGAACTTCTATGTTTTCTGTTTGCATATAATATTTTTTGTATTTGTTTTCAATTATTTAATTTCACTTACAGGTGAAAACGTTATGATTTCCGCAACTATCGTAAACATGAAGAAATAGAAATAAAAATATCAGCAATGCCGAAAAAGACGGCTCCATGTTCATTCATATCAGTCCGAGTGAGCTAATTCTTTGTTTCCAGAAGGGCTTAGTGACATCAATCGCTGTTGCTTTTATATCAGTGTTGAAAGCCGCCCATTTGATTTTGAAATGTTTAACGAAAGATAAAACAGTTGTAATAGTTTTCTTTTATGATTTGCTCGCGTTTATATTTTAAGTGAATCTTTTATTGTCTAAGATTTAGATAACTTGGAATGGCTATCAAGTTGAAGCGTAATAACCCGCATACACGTCCGTTCTTCTTTATGTTAAGACTTCTTCTATTTCTTCGTTGAAAATCGATTATATCATCATTGCATGGCGTCATCATTGCGCGATCCGTTTAATGGCGAATACAAAGTACAAAGATTTAGTAGAATGCCAGCATTACTTCGGGGCAATGATAATGAATTAAGCTTCCATTTCAGATGCAAATCAAGATATGTGTTTAATTCCAACTAACCTTCAGTTACTTATTTATGTACAAGAATAATTAGCTTTACTCTGAATTGGAGATTAGTAGAAAATATATTATGATATTGTAAAAGAAAGCAAAGGTCGCAAAATACCCAATTTATTTCTGGCTGTTGGAAGTGTATTTATCAAGACTGGATATGTTAGAATATAATAGAATTTTTATGGCAAAGCTTTTTATAATATTTATTGACAGAAAGTGTGAAACTTTGAGAGTTTTAGCGCTGTATAAGAATGAGATGAACATAAGAGACTAGCTTCGCATCTTGTTCTATATACGGATGTCTTATTTAATGACAAACGAAGGACAAACATCAGCTGACTATTTACCGTTGTGTATACAGAGATAAGAACTTCGAGATAGAATTCTGAAGAATGCAAACACAAATTTGTTCTCTCTCTCTATCTCTCTCTCTCTATCTCTCTCTCTCTCTCTCTATCTCTCTCTCTATCTCTCTCTCTCTCTATCTCTCTCTCTCTGTCTCTGTCTCTCTCTCTCTCTCTCTCTCTCTCTCTCTCTCTCTCTCTCTCTCTCTCTCTCTCTCTCTCTCTCTCTCTCCTCTCTCTCAAGATCTAAGCAGCAGTTATAAATTCGTTATCTCTGAAATATATAAGGAATCGGCTCTAATGGAGATAATTGGCAAATTCATTCCCAAACCGGTGCAATAATTAACAAGCTGAGAACATGCATATATTCTCTGCTTCTATTAAAAAACATGAAGATGTGTTTTAAGGGTCGTGACTTGATATTTAATTATATCGATTGAACCTTGACATTTATATGTATGACTCTTAATTACGTTTGCTTGATAATTCTACGTCGAAGGCCGCTGATAAGCCACTTACGTTCATCGATCAAGGTCGACAGCATGATAGGTACGTGTAATGAAAAGATGTATAGACTGCATTTGGAAAATAGTGTATACTAAGCGAACCATAATGCCAATCGATTTTATCATTCAGATGTCTGCCACATTATTGGCCAAGTGAGCATCTAAAAGCGGATTAGACCTGATGAATTTAAATAGATTCATTTAAATGACGGGATTTTGCTAATGTGAATGCAGATTTCGTGCTGTTTAATTTAATTTGTCTTTCATTAATCACCTTTGTTGATTTGAGAAAAAAAGTCCCCGTTGTGGCTTCCTTTTTGATTGTGACAGATATTAATGGTTTCATTATGTCAGTTAGTTTAGCTTGACTGCTATCGGGAAAGGGCGAAGTAAATAATAAAATATAGAATTCTGCAATATGCATATAAATATAAATATAAATATAAATATAAATATATATATATATATATATATATATATATATATAAATATATATATATATATATATATATATATATATATATATATATATATATATATATATATATATATAACCGATACCGGACAATTTTCAATAACTAAACGTGACTACTGTCATCATTCATGTCCTCCCTCCCTCCTTCTCTCTCTCTCTCTCTCTCTCTGTATATATATATATATATATATATATATATATATATATATATATATATATATATATATATATATATATATATATATATATATATATATATATATATATATATGGCTTTAATGAGATATATTTAATTTCACCGTAATTTATAATATACTTTGAGGCCAAAAAACATCGTTCATTTAAATAAACATGTGATTATCAAATGAACTGGCTTATTGTTGACGAAGATGTTGATCGTAAATCCAGGAACTATCTCGGTCACATATGGAAGAACTTTCAGGAACCTTATGAGCTGTGTAAATGCCTCTTTTCTAGTCAACTGTTGCTACAGTTCCTTCCAATGTGGAATACTTGATGCAGTCCATACCATAGTGGGGCATTATTATATATAAGACAGCAGGCAGTGCTATTCTTCGATTCTACCGAATGCATACAAATATCCAGTGTACAGAAAGAACTATGTCATACAGGTTGCGTAGTTATAATTTGTTTCCTACTTGGAATCGAACCTGTGTGGACGAGTTACGGCACCCATTGCATTGTCTGTACTCAATGCCTGTAAATTTACTTTATTGTATAATACATCATCCTGAATAGTCCACGGATTGCACTTTTCACCCTGTTTGGTGTATAAGTGTAACTTTCAATACTAACTTGTTTATATCTTAGATTCTATCAGAAGAAACTGGAGTGACTGTATATTCTTAGGACATAGTTAGTGAGTCACAAAGCGAACATGCACGTTGTGCATGAAATCCTACATTTACGACTAATTTCAATTCGGGGGAGATGTGCGCTTATTAGAATGAATATAGCAGTTAGTGCTTGCAGTCAAAGCGATTGGTGCCGTCACTCGAAGACCTGGGTCCAGTTCCTAGTAGGGGACCAATAATTATGATATAAGCTGTGTAACGATATTCTTTTTCCACACACATTCCACGCCCACAGGAAAGCAGTGTTAGCTCTGTTAGTTGATAATCCAAATCGTTATCCTCGAGCCGCGGGTTCTATACTGATCAAGACCAGCTTAGGGAGGCTACCTTTGTAAGTCCTTGGGAAAGATATTATTCTCCATTTTCTGGGCATGGTATATCCAATAAAGCGGTCAAGTACCACTGAAGACACACACACAGACAGATAGACAGACAGACAGACAGATAGACAGACAAACACACACACTATTCCTGAATTATGTAAAAGGGTTATTTTTGCATTTAGTTGTCAACCGCTCCGTTGGTTAGTGTCGGAATCGGATGCGGGAGGTCGCCGGTTAGAACACCGACTGGGTCAAACCAAAGACTTATAAAAATGTTACAAGCAAACGGCATCACTATACGCTCAGCGTGAAGAGTGTTAGGACTTGTCGGCCTGGAGCAGGATAATGTGTCTGGGTAGGAAGTCATGCATCTCTGCCAGACTAACTATAAACTGTCACACTGCAGATATCGTAGCAGTAACATTGAAAAATTGTTAAAGCTACGTTATAAATCCAAAACACATGCATTTATTTGTTTACACGTACTTTGTATAAAATGACTCAACGCATTTCATTTAATCCTTTACATCAATTCGGTTTAATTGTATTATCATTACAAATGTAAAGACCATTGGGAGCCAATACAGTTTGTAACACTGTTCTGAAAAGTAACCATCATACAGTATTTGCGAAGATTATATGGAATTATAATCTGTTATCCAACACTTGAAATTCAATTCTGATGGAATTCGAAATCACTGAATTATGCTGTAAATTTGATTTCATCGTCAGGTTTGAATTGATTTAATGGAAGTCGCACAATTGATTCGTGGAATTGGTATTGATTTTGTCTTGTCCTCTCATGATGTGTTGAGGTTCTAATTAATTTACATATCCAGATTTCCTGGCTCCCAATTGCAACATATGTTCGACGTGATAATATGCCATCAAACAAGAAATGTTGACGTAAGACGGTCTCTGTAAGGCCAAGTATCACAATACCGAGGGATCAAATCTATATTGGTTCTATGTCTTTCCATTTTCGCAAATTTGTGCTTAATTGTTTTTCTTTCTTTGCGGAGGTGGTGGGGAGGAAGTGGTGGAATTATAATAATTTCATAGACTTTTCACAATGGGAGTGATAACTGTAAATATCCTGCATATATTTTGCCTTAAATATCCTGCAATATTATAACCCCAACCCTAACCTGAAATTTTAATAAATCTAAACATTCAGTCATTGAAATCTAATCTGAACTATATCACCGACGTTTCGTTTAACAATGGCCCACAGTCGTTCTTTTCGTGAACATTACAAAGTCACAAATGCTTTTTTATTAGTTATAAGATTTATTATTTACATTTGAAATAAACTACCAAAAGTAATATGTTCTCAACTATAACACACAAATATGCACTCACTCATGCATATGCATTAAATCACAAGAAATGGCAAATAACTAGTTTGAATTATTGCTGTAAAAAGAAGAACAGAATATAAAAATATCAGTTTCATGGTCAATTGAAAGCATTTCGCTTTTTTGACAATTAAAATAGCCCCAATATTAATGCACATACAAGCAAACACTACAAAATATCCCGATTATATTGATGTTATCATGTATCGCCGTCGTATATCAGACAAACGATTTTCAATGTATGCCACGAACTGTTACTTAGTTAGAAGACTTAATTTCAAAGAAATCAGCGTTTCCAAAAATAAGGTTTTTTTTTTATTTTTTAGAGGTACAGTTTACTTAATTTATCTGAAATCCAATTAGAAATAGTTTACCAGAGGATCAATGAATATTGTAGTTCTAGAAGAGATCAAGCATAATTTTTAAATTACCGTTTCTGTAGGTGGTGGTGGTTGCGTCACGTACATTGACTATTTAAAAAAAATAATATATATATATATATATATATATATATATATATATATATACATATACATATATATATATATACATATATATATATATATATATATATATATATATATATATATATATATATATCTGCGGTGTCAATCTTTTGAACTCTTCTGTCATAAACCATATTAGGTTGACATAAATTATAAATTGCTTGATTAAACGCGATCATATTAATTTGCTTCACCATATTTTATCCTTATGAATTTAAGCCTAATTTTACCATTTTGCTTCATAAGTGGAAGTGTAGTATATTGAGTTAATAGAGAACTCGTACACAGAAACTTGCACCTGCTTGCTTGTCATAGTGCTAGACTATATGGAAATAACATATTTTGTTTTGCATTTCATGGCGGTTTCATACAGAAACCAGTACCTCTCTAAGGCCGTAAATTTGGGCACCTATACGTTAAAAATAATTCTGCATGTCATAAATTTACCTTTTTCAAACAGAGACTAATCCTCCTGATTTTTTTCAATTCCAAACACCCGGAAAAACAAATACATGACCCTCTCTAGTCAGTGTATAATTATACCATACTTTTCGGAGAAAAAACCCCCCATCAATTTATTTTATTTCAGTCACTCTTAAATTTATATAAATTTAAGAATATTTCACATGGGTTGTTTTCACTTAAAAAAGGCTGCAGTTTTGATGTTTTATTTCGGCATCAAGATACCGCTAGACATAAATACAATGTCCCGACCAGAGTAACCAGTCGCTTTGACCTTTCTATAATCATCAAAAACGAATTACCTACTTGTATGATCTTCCTCAGGTAACCGTCAAGAAACTCCCTTTTTGTAACTCACACTTACCCCATTCTCTGCCTTTCTGCGATGAATTTGTCGATATTTATTTGCATTAATGCAAGGTGTGTCAGATCACGCATAACTCTATATACATGTACAATTAGTGTTTGTCCCTTTTCGTTTAACGGCTTGTATATTTGGGGAAGGATTGTTGTTAGGTTTTGAGATCTAATTGCCCGACCCCATGTACTGTAATTATAATTAATAAATTATGTTTAAAACCATTAGCAAATGGACATAAACGTTTCGATTAAAAAAATCTATTAGATTCAGACAAGTATAACATCTGAGGTGGAAAGTATTTGTCATTTGTCGAAATATCGACCAGTTTCTGAGCTCTTTCAAAATGCCGAGAGATAATGGCACAAAGTTATAAGTCTTCCGATGCTTTTGCCAAACCTAATAAAGCTATTGAATGATAACGGGTCGTAACAGCACTCCAAAAATGAAAATTGCATTCCAGTACCTTGTCATCTCATTCTAAGTAAGTTACCCAAACTGCGCATGCGCAATCATATGAGGAAATGATTATTTAAACGCATCACTGCAGTCGTCATGACAAAAGGCATTTGTTGATGTAGATCTACCAAATGAGATTGTGCTATTCGGCAATACAAAAATAAAATATTGGATTAATTTACTTGTTTCTAATTTTTATGGAAACGATCCACTATGAGCAGACCTTTATCAGGAGACAGGTGATGTCACTTTAAGTTGCATAGCCTGCGATGTTGTTGTTCAAGATGGAGTTCGGGCTAAATTTTTTAAATTTTGTCAGAGAGTAGAAATCGTATCAGACACATTATCCATTTGTATTGTCATATCACTAGATCATACAATTTTGATTTCCGTCTTTTATTTTATTGTTCTTATATCTTACTCTTATTATTTTGTTTGGGCTTTATTTTAGGCGCATATTGTACAAGTCATTTTAATCTCGCTGGAATCAATTTACAAACACATGTACTTAATAACATGAACTGAAATGAAGAAGCGTATAGACTGGTGCTGTAATGGAGAAAATCGCAGCTACTGGTAGAAAGAAATCGCACCAGTCATACAAGTCATTTCAGCTTTCACTACCGACCATTTCATAATGGGTAGAAGTTTTATAATTTGATTACACATACCTTTGAAAGATGATTATTCACTTTATCTCATCCACATAAAGTCCATATTCCTTGCTAGGTCTATATATATATATATATATATATATATATATATATATATATATATATATATATATATATATATATATATATATATATATATATATATATATACCAAAAATACATGCCTGAAAATCAATGTTGAAGTACATGGACATGTTTGGATGAGGTTAACTTAACGGTGCTGATACACCCGACGTCCTCTTTTCCTGATCTAGTTGAAATTTTAACTACCATTCCTGGAATGGTCCATAACGATCATTAATTTCGTCGGTAAGCTTTTTTAATGCTATATTTAAGGTGCACAGCATTTATCAATCTGATTCAAAGGCATTTTGTAAAAAATATATAATATTATTACCTTACTGCCAAAATTAATCTCGATCATCGAGTTTGGATTATCACGGTTTTGAGACATCAAAGTGCCGTAAACTAAGAATAGCTATGAATCCAATCAGTCACGTGGGTATTTTTTTAAAGGCATATTCACTTTCTCCTGATTATTAACTTGCGCCGTGTCACGGTTGATGGTTCTGATTAATAGTATTTTCTTTGGTTTAAAATTATTTAGTCAGGCAATCGTGCAGAAATGTTTCATCGACACCCAGACTGAGAGGACATGCGCTGTATTCTTCTTGAACCGATACTCTGACTAATTATGGGTGAATTGTGTCCAGTAACAATTTTCACGGTCTCCTTTTAGCCTGTTAGGTTATATCGTTGTTCACGTTCGTAACTATCATCATACTGGAAAACATCTAGTTGTAAAGGTCCACACTCGAACACCCATTTAATCTTGACTCTGATCTACATTTGTGCAATTTCTGTTTTAATACATCCTTCATTGAAAAGCCACCAGAACATCTGATGCCATTATATGTGCTATTGACTTTAGTATAGGTTCATAACGTGGCTTTAATATTTTTGTGTCTAGTCATGAACCGGTTGTGCTAATTTATAAAACATACACGTCGTCTGGAAGCATTAAAAGAAGATGTCTCACATCAAAGCTGTCTCTCGGTAAGAAACAAATATATTTTTATTTTTCAAAGGGTTATCGGTTGCAGAAATTTCATTTCAGTGCAAATATGTTGATACGAATATCAACTCAAAAGTATTTGGAAATGAGTTGCTAATGCAATTGCAAACGCAAGTTAAAAATGTAAGCAAATAACTATAATAATATAGACACTGCAATTGCAAAGTTGAATCCTCTCCACATTAGCTAACTTACCTGTCTAGAGTTATTGAACTCAAAAGGTAAACATGGTACATTAAAAAAGAAAGTGTTACGAAACCAAGTGGTATCAAATTTGCTGATAACCTTATTTCTTCTTTAAGTGAGAAATATGTTTTCTGCTACAATTGCCACCGCCTTTAATGAACAGTTCCAGACAATATTACGGAGGTTATTTCAGGTCATAAAATACGTTTTCTGAAGTATATCAGTTGTTTCTGTTTACTTTCATGAACCTTCACACTTGATGGAAGGGCAAAATTACAAGATAAAATAATTCTCAACCATATATCAAGGTATTATGTGAACTATCTTTGCAAGCGGAAAAGCCAAGTTACTGGAAACGAAGCACTCTCTAGAAATGTATTGCTTTTGTTTTCAAAATTTCAAATAAAGTTTTAAAATGATTTAGAAGATTTCCAACTGATCCAGAATTAAGGTGTTCTAGGAGGACTTCATTGATTAGATTGTACTCTCCTAATAATTGATAATGTACAATGTGCAATCGTACCTTGTTTCCATCTCTTTCATTGCTACCATAGGTCTATTTATATTCGGATTAGAATGGCGCCTTCTCACTTAATTTCATTTAATGATATTATTATCATGATACTCTCAAAAGCAATCTTAGAAACTAAAGAGGTCTATGCCCCTTTTAAAGGTTGAAATAGAAAACAATTTAAATCGAAATTAAGTTTAATCAAATGGATTTTTTAGTACGCGATACTAATGAATTTTATATTAAAAGTGACGCGTGGAACCTTTGTTTTGTTATTGTAGAATTTTCATCGTGTCAATAATAACAGTTCTTCGCATATTTTTCAGATTTGCTTCATAATGAAGCAGATGCTAGAAACGTGCTGAAATCTGATAGTTTAGGAAAACAGCATCTTTGCAATTCTATTCGAATTCGCTTATGCCGATTGGCTCTGCCTTGCATAAAATATTAGGCTATTGTTTGCTCTAAATTCATCTCAGTTGACATTTTACTGAGCTTCGAGTTAAAATCTTCAGCAAAATTTCAAAAGAAAATAATTTACTATACATGGCACTTTTTCTGCTCTCGAATGGATTTAAGTTGAGGTGTTGTTTATATTGTTTATTTCTTGCTTAAGTCGGGTTTATGTGTATGAATAGGTTATTATGTTCTGGTTTGAAAGATAAAGACTTCCCGCCATTGAGTTTCCACGTTTTTGAGAAAATTAGAACTAAATTGTATCATCATTGAACGCAGTCATGCTTTTAATTCAGATATCGTTGCAAAGGTTAAGAAATGTATTATTTTGTTATATTTGTTTGAATGTAATATTCACATGAAGTCTGAACCTATACCCCAAAGAGGGCGATCCAACCTAAATTTACTTTCTCAGAATTAGTCAACCCCCATTTTTCCCCGGGAGATTAATGAACAAGGATTTGGAAAGCAGCAGACGACTCCGCGAATACGTGCTAAAGTTCTTTAATTAAGAAAAAAAAACCCGCAGAACCAACCACTCGTTCTTGTCTTAGTTGCCATGGAAACTGTTGTAATGTCACCAGCTTCCATGTTCCATTTATATTAGAAAGATGAATTATCGACACTGTTTGGAGGTCCTTATATTAAATTTAATTGCATTTTACAATTCAATCACCATTCAGCTGCAGCTAACGCCTAGCGCATTAATGAATTTGTTGGAAAAGTCCCGTCTAAATTTTCGACACATAGCGCCATTTTTTCTTTATCTATCAGATATTTGACTGTCTTTCTTATCACATAGTTAGTAACTGCTATTGTTTTATAGAATGCACAGGAAACACCAGGTACTAAAAGACTGAATAATTAATTTTGTTTATATGAGTCTTACTTTGTTGCTGATAAAATTTTGAAGATGTCCTAAAATTTAGGGAATTTATTAACCATTTTTGAAGAATGACTGTTTCTGTCTCCTAAATTTTAAACCTAAAATGATTATGAATAGTTTTCCACAATTGTCTATTAATATGTTTTGAAATTCAAAAAGCAAGATTACGTAAAATTTCGCTATTTGAGGAGATATTTTGAAAATCTTAGCGAGTCCCGGGACGTTGTGATGTTTCATTGATTTGAAAAGTCATTTTGATTAAAAGCATTGGACACAACATGTAGTCTATAAAACTGTTATCTTATATTGTAAAAAAAGTCACAAAAAATTAAATTGATACCCCAAGCAGAACTCAACCCTGTAAAACAATATGTTCGCATCTGTAGAAATTTAAATATGAATGATATATGCCATATAATTTTCTGCTCATGTTGTGGGCTTAACGCCATTGTTTCAACATATGATAGGCTATACATGGCAGCCAGTAAAACGGATGAGAAATAACCCAGTAAAAACCTCATTGTGAAGCTACTGGAAAGCTTTCTCACATACCCACAATAGACCGAGCCCGAAACTTGAATCGACGTAAACAGAGGTGATAGGAAAATTTCTTTAAGTTCTTGGCTTGGCTATGAATTTCTCAGACACGCCTTTAAAGAATTACAATTATGAATCTACACGTACAATCAGTTGAGTATCAGACAGGAGATGTGTCTGGTGATTATACAGGAGAGTACGTCGTATTAATGTTGTGCTACGCGAAAAATCTTTAGCTGAAAGATTTATATGAATAATAGCATTGCGATGCAGAAATGGCATATATGTTTCATGGGAGCCGACTTGTTCACTTGGTAGAACGTCAGATTTGTCATTAAAATTCGTGGACTGGATGGATACCGCTTTGGCCAGCCAGCCTGTATCGGCTGCCTCATGATCACCTTGGGAAAGGCACTCTGATTGGCAGTTTGTAGTCAATAATGTGTTAAATGTAGTGTTAACATCAACAAAAACAAAAGCAAACAAGTCCTGGCCAATCTTTGTCAACCAACCCAACTAAACCATAACATTTGGTCGCCAAAACGAGCCCAATAGACGCGAAATGATATTCCGAAGCCAAGCATGCGCTGTGCGCCAAGACAGTTCTGGCCGTAACACCTGTGTGAACAAACATGGTTCTCACAGGAAGGATTCATTCCGATAGTCGTCGGATTTGCTCATACCCTTTCTCGGTTGAACCAGTTTGATTAGCTAATCTGAACAGAAATTAGATTTTGCTGTTGTTTTTATTATTGTACAATAGCTGTTGTAACGATTCTAAGAGTCTTGCATGCTTTAATATGCCAATGGCACGCTAAGATCAATCAACAGCCTCCCACTTCAAATGAAATGTAGCCTTTGTACTAAGATAGTGATTTCCTTACATACATGTTCACATAGATTAACCCTTTTTTAATCATTGTTTAGTAACGATGCATGTGCTTCAGGTAAATAGGCTCGAATAACACGTTAGTAATAAACGCTCAATACGCAACACTAGTTTAAAAAAATTATTTGACCCATTACTAGGTGAACATATTGAAAGAAGACTGAAAAGAGAAATCGGACGTATCCATATTGTCTGCTTGATTATTTCATTTTTGTCCTTGGTACAATTCATTTCAGCCTTTAAAGCGGCTAAGGAAACTATAAATGGTCTCATGACAATGAACGTCTCTTTCTTCTCACCTTTATTTGCTTTCCATACCGAACCAATATGAACAATATCAAACACCCATGTTCGTTTCATATTCCTATCTTTGACCGTAACTAATAACATTAATTGCTTACCGTAAAATGTAAGATTCGCAATGTTCCAACCTTATGTCTGACTAACCAATGTTCTTGATGAATGCTTGAGTCCAACTATATTCTTCACCAGTAACTATCTTCAAACAAAGAAACATTGTAACTCGTGCATTTCGTTTGAAATAAAACCCTGTTTGTTGTCGATATTCATGTTCCACGTAAACAGGATCCATCTTAAGAAAGATAAGAAATAGTCAGTGTGAATTTTATACGAGTACAAAAGTCAGTTAGTTACCTGTGTCACATATTGAAGAAATGATGAAATGATGTTTGTTCTAAAGGAATATATGCTGCATTTCGTACGTTTCGAATATTTATCCGAGCAGTACTAATGAAGCCATATAATAACCCCACCCCAACCCCCAAAGAAAATAAAATAATGAAGCACATATACATTTTCAATTCAATGTTAAGACTCAATCAGATGTACCTAGAGCAATTTGACGTCCAGGAGACAGCTCACATTCACGTTGTCTTAATCTGTGCTTTATCACTAAAAGCAGAGTATTTATTCACCTAATTATATCTAAAGGGCAAACTCTAAATATCAGGTCGAATTGCAAACTTGATAGTCTATCTCTGTGCCTTGTTTAAGACCAATTTGCACTGGACAATCGATAATATGTTTATCATTTATCATTTCTGCGACTTGCCGTCTACCGTTCATGACTGTAGGGGTTTATTGTCGTACAACTGATTAAATTTCTTCTGGAAGAGGTGTGAACTCGAAAGAACATATATGTTTTTAGAAGCGTTATACGGGCAGCAGAGCACAATAACGGTTGTATGATGTTAACCGAAGGCAAGATTCTGAAAAAGGTTAAAATCGAATTGTACTAAAACTTTTTATAACAAGAAGACATAAATTGGAGTCATGCATGCACGCTTTATTTAAAACATTCACTTTGATCCGGATTTGTGTCTGATGCAACAACTGCAAGAATTAATAGTGTTGATAAAACAAGACGTGTTCAAAATGAGTTTCAGACACAGCCGTAATTTCTGCTTCTTTGCATTAACTCTTCTATTTTTCTCAGTTTCTTAGGATTCATTCTTATCGTTAGCTTTTAATACTGCTGACCAGTGCTAAAAGAAGTCTCTCAGTGAATGATTGCTTTTCCTCAAGTTCAAGGTATAAGTGACACCGCTCCTATTTGACGTTCCCTTCTTATACGCTTCTTTGCCAAACATTACTAGTTTTTATTAAATGCTTGTTTGTTTGGCTATGTCTTGCAATGCTTATATAGAATAATGTTTTATCTCTGAAGACTTTTAATTTCTACTGATTTGCACAAAGTTATACTTTTTTGACTAATAGTTTTCCTTACATAAGTTCTGTACCGTGCATACAGAAGTACCTAATGTCACCTGATTCACTGGTGCCTTCGAGTATACTATGTGATAATACACGGAAATGCCTCCCCAGAGAGTTTCTTGAAATCATATAACTCTCACATCAATTGGATACGAGTTTATTTTATGATTGTTGTTGTAAATTACGGAAAGACGGCGACTCATTTTGTATAACTAGCATACGATTTGTACGGCTTTTAATGGTTCCTGAGTAACCATAACATGTTCTAATATTACCTCTGTCAAAGAAATAAATGATTTTATTCGTGTGAAGGTGACCGTCTGGAGTCTTCTTGTTTTATGCGTCCTGTTTTATTGTTTTTATGCAGTTTAACTAGCAAGATTCCTTTTCTTTCATGGTTTCAGAACTCCAGTTGTGGTTTTGGCCAATTTCATTTAGCACAATTGCACTTAAGGTATCGCCAGGGGAGGAGAAGAAGGGCTTTTGAAATTTAACAATGCATACATTCATATAAAAAGCTATCCCTGATGCTAACCATGGTTGTTGATTCAAAGAATATTCTCGAGCAATAAACTATGAAAATATATGCATGGTTTATATAGAGACGTTTTAGCATTAGTGCCATCAGGAAAACATACAAAACTCACTGGAAATTATTAGACATAATCTTGCTCTGATCATGCTTGAAAGCCGAGAATATGTTTCCGGTTCAAGGTTGAAATTATGTAAAGCCTTTTATACACATACAGTAATTTGGTCTTCTGTGCGTAAAGTATTGTTATTTCTTCCTGCGTTGTAATAAGCTATTTTACATTATAAGAACGTGATTTTAGATACATCCCCTGGAGCTAGCAAAAGCCTTTCTATGGTTACAAAAGATTTTTGTGATTAGAAGTTATTTGTGGGAGTTATTTGGAAGCTTATAGGTGTTATCAGGAAGCTTTTATTTTAAGCCATATGATAGTATTAAACCATTCCAGTGTTTAAGAACAATATGAAGGTGGTACTAAACTCCTTTCGCACTATCATTCAGGCGAATAATTTGCTCAGGATAATATCGTTTTTTGTCTGACTTTTGAAAGACACCGCACGAAATAATTATTTGTTGTAATTTGGATTAAACGTTCCGAAGAAACCGACAAACAATATGTCAAATGAGAGAGAGAGAGAGAGAGAGAGAGAGAGAGAGAGAGAGAGAGAGAGAGAGAGAGAGAGAGAGAGAGAGACAGACAGAGACAGAGACAGAGAGAGAGAGAGAGACAGAGACAGAGACAGACAGAGAGAATGTAGTTGTATTCCGCTTATTTTCCTTTGAATATGCATATACTTGCATCTTTTTGTGTTTGTATTTATACTATGTTTCTAGTTTGATTCATCCTATGCAGTTACTTGTGTTATTTCTAGTTTTCGTTATTTGGAGAATCTATTTCCAATACTGTTACTCTTAAATAGTTTGATTCTTCCTTTGTGGATTCTGGCGTTATTTATAAACTATTTTTGCTTTGATCTTTATCACTTTTGGAGTTTATTTCTTCCTAAGTGGTATGTTGAGACTATCCCTACTTTGTTCTACATTTGTGGTTTCCTCTTATACCCCGATTTAGGAGTACACTACTTCCACATAGGTGTTTTACCAAGACTCCTACCTCCATCGGTTGTGTTAGGGTAAAATTTCTCTTTACCACAGCCTGTATTTTTGGTTCACATTTATTTTCTCCATAAGTTTAAAATATCCTACATTTTAAAACTTGTTTCTTTTATTCTTGGTTTAGCGTAATTTCAAAATCATCCCATTGTATGGAAGAATTATCTTAATCCTTTTGACGCTCATTGTTCATTTCAATATTTTCTATATATTTCTATTTCCCAATTTACATTCGGGCCTGAGGTTGGATTGTTTGCACAACCCTTCCAAAATGTCGTTATGTAAGCATCACTGCATCCTTTATCAACATATATATCTAGATATTTCGCTCTTCACTTTGATCTGGGAAGGGATTTTAAAATATTGTATTTTATTTGTGACACCGACATCAGCTACACTAGTCCTGTCAAAAACTCAGTGGCAGTAGTAGTAACAACAACTAGAACATGTATCGCTTCATTAATAATACTTCACTTGTTAACCTTGTAAACCTGTCAATGTCACGCAACACACACAACAACTGCAACAATCAATGGGCAAACCAACGTTTACATCAAACCATCTAGCCTATATATACATCCTGAGGATTTTTGTATTTTAGCACTAATAAATGTGAACTGATTTCAGAACGTTTGCCTGCATTTAATCGTTAATTGGAGATTTGTTTTCTTCGAAAGTGGCGAGTTTCTTTCACTTTTCCTGCAATAGAGGAAACTGAATCATAGATTAAGAGAAGTGGACAAAACAGGGTTATTGAATTACCGCGGGCACGTGTCATGTTGATCACTTTGTATTAGCGTGGATTACATCTGAGCTTTTGGCTGTAAGCTTTTGATTCCTGTGATACACGAATATCATCAGAAAATGAAATTAACCGACAAAAATCCATGACAGTTGTTGACCTTTTTCAGACTTTATGTAAACATCGTACTTTAAACAAGATATAAAGTGGCAAGAGGAACTTAAATTATCTGGCATTCTTTTTCATGACACAAATTCCAATGCTTGGGGAGGTCTCGTTTGTATAATTTTATTTGCACAAAATGATTTCAAAGTTGGCTGGTATTTTTTTTTTCTGTTAAAGTTTCATAAGATAACTGTGTTCAATGATGTGGTCTCTTTCGTTAAGACCGATTGCCATACACTGATTGCTTAATAAAAATAAATGTTGTTTATCCATTCATGTATATCTTCTAAAAGGCAAGTTTGGTGTTCACTGTGTCCACAAATCAACAACTGTATCCATGGTAGCAATATGTCTGTATATTTTCGTGCTCATCAAGATGCATCTAAAGTTCTCATTTCAGTAAATAAACAGTTTATTACATAAATTACCCAAAAATCAAATAACAAAGTAGTCCACGAATTGTTGCATTTTACATCGTCCGAAAGACAATCTTCGACACAAGAAGGGCAAATCAATCAGTATCAAATCTTCGCACCGGTAAGAAACATAGACAGCAAGATCAATTTCATTGGCAGACACGCAATATCTTGCCGATTCTAATTTCGACTGCACTTCCAGATAGTTAATTAAACACATATGGAAGGAAAGTATGAACGCTTGCTTACCGTGTTCCTAGAAAGTGGTATTTTGTCCCCTAACTCAAAATTTGAAAGAGGAATGGCCGATTGAATAAAATATTTTAGAAATACTATATAAATTTTCATATTTTTTTTACAATCATCACATGAACTGTTATGAAAATTATCGTTATCAAATGTGATAAAATTAACTTATTTCAATGTCTTCGATATATGATGGTGTAAATGTGATCTCTTTAGCATTTTATTTACCAATCATATTCGAAAACAGTGCTGCATGCATTAAGAGACATTAAGAGAGAGAGAGAGAGAGAGAGAGAGAGAGAGAGAGAGAGAGAGAGAGAGAGAGAGAGAGAGAGAGAGATTTCTGTAAATATATGCATCGGAAGAAGGAATTAAAGCGACTTTCCTAGTCTTATTTTGTCTCAAATAATTTAGGAAAGATTAAATGTTAACTAATGTGTGCTAATTTGTTTGATTGACGTCTTCAGTTGAAGGGAAGATAAATCTATATGCAAGTTTTTATGTTTATCATCATAGAATAAACATAATGTTGAGTCCATTTTGTTGCAAGTGACAAAAAGAAATAAAGAAAGACTTTTGTTGTTATTCTGTATGATCACGTTTTGCTCAAAATTTATAATATCTTCCTATATTAATAGAAGATTACAATCTTTCTTAGATGGAATTTTTTTTATCATTTTGTTCCGCTGAAGATGAATACGGCCCTTATCTCTTACACTTTGATTAATGTGCCACATTTTTTATTAAAATGTCACACTTTGATTAACATGTCACACATTGATTAACATGTCACACTTTGATTAACATGTCACACTTTGATTAACATGTCACACTTTGATTAACGTGTCACACTTTGATTAATATGTCACACTTTAATATGTCACACTTTGATTAACATGTCACACTTTGATTAATATGTCACACTTTGATTAACATGTCACACTTTGATTAACATGTCACACTTTGAATAATATGTCACACTTTAACATGTCACACTTTGATTAACATGTCACACTTTGATTAACATGTCACACTTTGATTAACATGTCACACTTTGATTAACATGTCATACTTCTTTGATTAACATGTCACACTTTGATTAATATGTCACACTTTAATATGTCACACTTTGATTAACATGTCACACTTTGATTAACATGTCATACTTCTTTGATTAACATGTCACACTTTGATTAATATGTCACACTTTAATATGTGACACTTTGATTAATACGTCACACTTTAATACGTCACTTTAATGTCACACTTTAATATGTCACACTTGGTTAAAAAGTTACAATGCTACACGTTGCTTAATATGCTACCCTTTGAACAAAAAAGTTACACTTTGCTCAGTATGCTGCACTTTGATCATTACGCTATACTACGATTAATAATCTACACTTGGATCAGCATGCTACGCTAGACATTGCTTAGTATGTTACAGTGCTAATTATATATACCGCATATTTTGTTAACAAACTACTAATATGTCACGCTATAATTGATATGCTACACTTTGCTCTCTCTCTCTGTATATATATATATATATATATATATATATATATATATATATATATATATATATATATATATATATGTATATATATATATATATATAGATATATATATATATATATATATATATATATATATATATATATATATATATATATATATATATATATGTGTGTGTGTGTGTGTGTGTGTGTGTGTGTGTGTGTGTAACATACCTATATAAAGAAGGTATATTATCTATATTTATATGTATCCTATATATATTTACAGGTATCCTATCTATATTTACAGGTATACTATCTATATTTATAGGTATCCTATCTATATTTACAGGTATATTATATATGTTTATAGGTATATTATCTATATTTACATGCATACTATTTATATTTACAGGTATCATATTTATATGTACAGGTGTACTATCAATAAGGCAGGGATACAATAATAATGAGAATGAAATACTCATAAATTGTTTTTTTTATTTTCAGCCATAACGCTAGTTGCAAACATTGCAACTAAGTTAAGAATATGTGTGTATTTTAATCTAGATTCAAATAAACAACATCAACAGTACCATTCTTACATTGTATATAATTAACAAATGTTTTATGAATATTATGCAAACTATGTTTATTGCAATAATTCATTATAACTTAGCTAATTACTATATTTTCCTGGACCAGCTCAATAAATAAATATTGAGACAGAAAGCATCCCTGCTAGAGACCGCACGGTATCCATTATATCGAATGTGACGCATTTTTTATACGTTGAAGTAATAAATCTATTGTGACTACATCACAACCAATGACAATATTGTTTCCTAAAATAGTAATTCATTTGGCAAATACACAACCTAGCCTCACAAAAAGGCCAAGAAATTCGTGTTGCATATATTGAAATTAAAAGTATTTTAAATTTGTGCGAATTATAGGTACACAAATGCCATATGCCACATAGAAATAAGCAAGCTTTGGGACCATAAGCACATTTTGGCACAATTAATTAGCCTCAAAAAAAAAATTGACTACTAAAAGTTTCGAAAGGTTGATAATTTATGATATGGACTGAAAAAAAACCCTACAAACAACTTACATCGTGTGTTAGACAGATGGGACAATAATGAAAACATGTTGGATTGCCATTATAAAATATTTATTTTATCAAGCAGTTGTCGCTTTTAAACGCAATGTAGCGAAAGAGTATGGGAGTCCCTTGCCACAGCGAGGAAATATTTCAAAGCATGATTCATTTATCAAAGTCAAATATAAACTTTTTATTCATACGTTCAGTACAAGGAAGACTTAAAAGACAAACATAAAAAGTATGCATCATTATATTGCTGCAATCTTATTAAAAAAATCAGATATTTTTTCGATGCTTTAAAACTTGTTTAAAAGAAATATTGAAACTTAAAGGGGATTTCTGCGTTAAGGTGAAAAATTATATATTTAATATTGTTTCAATTTATTTTTCAGACGTATTGTATAATTAAATACGTTGTTTAAACATCATTATGTCTAGATAACGAAATGAAAAAGTATCGAAGCCTTTGTTTAAATGGAAATAGTGTCTGACGAAATGGTGCTTTATATTATTATAAAGTTTCTCAACAGCATGTAGTACGACATATGAAGTGTGAAGATTTACATCAGAAACAAGATTTTCGTTCCTACGTAATTTTTATATATGATCTCATCATCAAACGAGAGAATCCTCTGGAAAATTTCATATTGGTGTAGGGTTCAACATGAAAGTATTGCCACGACTTGCAGGAAGAACTCTTCCCATGTGCTGAAAACTTACCATAGATCGACAAGGAGAGTTACTGTGCTTATTATCGGACTATGATCTCAAGGATACGTCTGTATGTCATTATTGGAAGTGGATAACTCCGACAATTCTCAAAATCATAAAAGAAACTATGCAATTTCTTTGGATATCTAGAAACATTGCACAACATTAGCAGTACAACTAAAAGCAATATTTAATTTAAGACTTTCGTTGATTTAGAAATTATTGGCAAGAATAAAGCACCTGTTTGCAAACTGATATGTACTAAACACTCTTGAAAGCAGAAGATTTCGTGTTTGCTCTTTTAAGGACAGAGAGGTAGAGGTCAGGGTAAGACATATCTTGTGTTCACAATGATCGGATCGTTGTATGCATCTTTCTAAAGGACTAAAGCAGTTGTTAAACACATAGAGCGACGACATATGTCAAACTAAGCATCCTTTCTTAAGAGAGAGAGGGGGGTGTGTTCATATCCATGACCAAGCCTGGAATGAATATAACATGATGATTTCTCCATATGGATAATACAATTCGTGATCTTTATAAATTCATATACATTAATTGGGCATACGTCATGAGCTAAAATAAAGTCCAGTGAGTCAAAATAGAATACCCATCAGAATCTGATACAGAATCTAAACCGCTTTGGAAAAAATTGTAACCATAAACAACCAAGTACAAAACATTCGTAAATAGACATGGAAAATGCTTAATACCTCAGTTGTTACAAGCAAAACGATCACATTTTCCGAATCTCTAAACAAGCAAAGGAAATAAAGGAGGAAAGCCTGGAAAACGTGAAACAAATTATTTTTATGTAGGCCACACTAATGTATCATTTATAAAAATCTTAATTAATAAATATTAATTAATAGGTATTGAGTATGCATGACCTTGATAAGAATGCTAATATTATTTTTGTACCTTTATTTCACCGACTCAACGGAATTTTGCATTTCAGCTTCCTTCGTGGACAGAGAACTTTAACAGATGCTTTTTCATACACAAGAACAAAATCAAATATTGTCATATAAAACTGGTGTAAAAGTTTATATATATATATATATATATATATATATATATATATATATATATATATATATATATATATATATATATATATATATATATATATATATATATATATATATATATATATATATATAGTTTTAAATACGCTATACAGGTTTGATAAACTCCATGGGAATAGACTGAATCACCATCTGCTACTTAATATATCATATATCGCAGAAGGTATATTAGTATACTGAGTAAGGTGTTTGAACACACCCTGATACACCTTACACGCAAAACTCTTTCAATGATCTGATACTGTCTCCTCTGTGCATTAGGAATGATGAAAATAGCCAATTCATTTCGCTAAATATTCGTATTCCTTTTCAACACACAGGTGAGCATATCTTCCATAAAATCCTCTGTGTTTTATTTGATTACATGACCCATAAAATAGAAATAAAGGTATATTCACCATTAGTCGATTAAAACACAGTAAACATTTATCCTAGAATATCATCCCCAGAACAGAGATGCGATAACAATGGTGAAGGTGTTAAACTATATTCGCTGCGCAATCTTCCTGGCACAACCAATCAACCCTCAAGTACATTTATTCCTCCCAGAATTTCTTGTCTAGGATCGTAACCCATATTCTTCCGCAGAAGAAACATATTAATTTCTCGGAACGAAGGCCGCTCACTCTCCAGCCGGTTCCAACATTCCAACATAAGGTCATAGATTTCCTTTGGACAAATCGCAGGTTGAGGCAAGTACATCTGTTGATTGTCGTTTCTATAGTAATGTCCAGCATTCTCAATAACATGCTCATCGGACAAAGTATCATAAGGTTGCTCTCTTGCAAAAGTGAGAATCTCCCATAATGTTACAGAGAAAGCCCAGACGTCGCTCTTCGTCGTAAACTTACCCTGTGGAATAAACGTGTTGTTTTCATTTTTAAAATATTTTTATAAGTAAATAATGTAAAGTACATAGATATTTATATGTGACGAGTTCATTCAGTCGTTAAATTTTACTCTGTTTAGAATTTTACAGTACCACGTAATCTTTATTAACATAAATCGTAGCGCCATGTAGGAAATGAATTTACGAACGATCCGTAATATATTCATATTTATGTCGCCCATTTTAGAACATTAATTATGACCTAATTATAATGAATGCCTTAAAGGTGTTCACAATTTTGTATTGGTACTGAGTCCGACATTTATGACAACTGGAATTGAATATCAGTTCTGCTAGGAAGACTGTACTTTTAATGACTGATGCTTTAAGGAAATTTAAAGCATATAACATCATGAGTCGTCAATTATATTAAAGGGAACATATTTTCGTTTTATTTTCAATTGTTTTAGAAGAGGAAAATGTTGGCTAAATCTCTTAAACGTTTCATATATGACACTTCTATAAAGGAACGTTACTCGTATTGCTAAAACTGCTGACAATTAAAGAAGATCCGAAATACGAACCATTATGTTTTGTTGTTGTTACAGAGTTTAACACCATTTTTCAGAATAAAATAGGCTATATATGGCTGCCAGTATAACTGGTGGAGAAATAATACAGGAAAATCCCAGAAAGAACCACCGAACCACGTTAAGCTAATTGCAAGCTTTCTCACGTACTCACACTGGCCAACCCTAAACCCTACCAATTCCTTGCAACAGTTAGCTAGTGGAGATTCCGACATTCAGATTGCATATGTGTTAGAACATCAGCATAGAACGAGATTAAGTTATAAAACAATTTTATCTCGTGTTTACCTCTAAATTCAATCTTTAGTAACATCCACCTCCAGCTCCGTCGCCCACAACCCTTCTGCCAATGCAACAAGTGGAAAATGAGGAAATTGAAAAAGTAATGATTGTGTCTTGTGGAGGTAAGAATATTAATGGGATGTATTATAATGTTTAGAACAATATATCATTGAGGAAAATTGCTATTTTCGTTTTATACACAATATCTTACCAACAAAATACTCTCCCAAGCCATCCAACGAATGGGGAGGACAGCTCTTCCCTCGATCCTGTAATAATCCGCACTGTACAGACTCCGACTCATGCCAAAGTCTGAGATCTTAATGGTGAAATTGGTACCGACGAGGCAGTTTCTGGCGGCAAGATCTCGATGAACCATATTCAAGGATTCCAAATACTTCATCCCAGAAGCAATTTGTGAGGCCATGTATATCTGGCAGCCGTAACTATGAGTACAGAAAAATCAATGTCTTAAAATGAAGCACAGACATAGGGAAACAAATTGTTAAATTATATACTTTGACGGTATATCATTCTGGCGATCGGGGAGGATCTATTTATGGCCACAGTAAGTATACATATTTTGCTTCTAAATTTCTCACTAAATTTGCTTAAAAAAATGTACTATCGTTGAAAATCAAACATACTCTAAATTAATTTCAGGAAAAGCAAAATTATGATAATGGTAGTATCAGTATTTCGTATACAGTATCCTGGATTTTAAAACAAAAGTGCCCATAATCGGCTTTTATGGACTAAATGAAGAAGACCAACACGTATCGTCGCTAGAGAACTTAGAGAAAAAAAATGTACGACGACATATCAGATGTAAATTGCAGGAAAAATATTTTCATTTGTAAGGTAAAGGTAAATCTTGTAATTAAAGTAAGATGGCTTCAAAGGTTTCCTGCAACATGAATGATATCTTTGAGGACATTTTACTAAGCGTTTAGTTGACCGTACGTCTACGTAAATGCAAAGTGGAAACGGGACATGCAAATACGCCGCCAAACCAAAAGTAAAATCTAAGAATTTTGGTAAAATTGGCAATACAGATCTTATGTAATGATTTGATTACAAATTAATCACCTTAATTTTTTGGCGTTGGAAGCAGTCATGTTCGTCTCGGAAACGTGGTCGAGAAGGAATTGAGTGAGATCCCCATACTGCATGTATTCCAAAATTATACAAATAGATTCTTCTCGGGTACAAACACCAAGAACTTGAATAATGTTTGGGTCTTTCAACATTGACATAATCTTTATCTCTCGAAGAAATTCCGCCCTGAAACGATATGCTTAAAATTGAATACAACGTTGAGGTTGCGTTGAGAAATTTATTTGAATCTCTATAGAACGTATGAACAAAGAATGTTTGCGTGACATAGTATGCAATGTCTGATACGTCATCACGTTTACGGTATAGTACATATTCTCTTATAGTATATCTCAGTACCTTAAATAGATGCCCATAAACAGGAGTTGTATTTATTATATTGATATCCTTGTAACTCTACCCCTTTTTTGCCTTTTGATGTTTGATGGACGTTATTTAAGACTGTATTCATTAATACGCAAATCATATTAACTATATGATGCTCGTACAATCCAGCTAACTTAAATTACATGTACAGGTAGGTACACGCGACCTCCGGAATCCGAGGAGGACGCTACAACCACTAGGCCAGCAGAGCGGTCAAAGCTCACTTATATTACATGTAATTGAAAATAATTACAGGTGAAAAATGTTTTCGTTTTTAAATATGCGACTACATTATTTAAAATTCTGCTCAAATATCACAAGAATTTGTTTAATCTAAAACATGACAATTAGCGTAGCTAACGAGAAAATAATGCATAAAAGATACGGGAGCCATCATTGACAAATCTCGAAAACCGCTTAAAGTTTGTGGCTGGTACTCCAATCCTAATAAGTGCTGTGGTTGTTTTCTTTCTTGAACCTTCTCTTTCCACAAATTTGAAAAAATAGTTAATACAGACAATTTATCTCTCATACACATAATAATTCGAACTGTACGGTGTTCCTCGAATAAGTCTTTCCTTGCTCTATCATCTCTCATACACATAATAATTCGAACTGTACGGTGTCCCTCGAATAAGTCTTACCTTGCTCTATCATCTCTCATACACATAATAATTCGAACTGTACGGTGTCCCTCGAATAAGTCTTACCTTGCTCTATCATCTCTCATACACATAATAATTCGAACTGTACGGTGTCCTTCGAATAAGTTTTACCTTGCTCTATCATCTGCATTTGCACGCAAGACCTTGACAGCAACCAAAGCCGAAGAAGATGCTCGCCTGTTGGCGGTGTAAGGTTGAATAGACTCCTGTATACCAAATGCTTCACACAGATGTACCTGAGAAGAAAGATAAATGTTCATTTGTATACAAATCATACTGGAATAGGTTATACATGATTTTGTAAAGGTACTCATTATTTTCATAATCATCTGCCTTTAAGATTTAATAATCCCAGTAAAATTTATTTATGCTCGAGATAAAGGGCTGTATAGAAAAAATCTACATGGATCTTCATCTCTATTAATATACTTATATCATCAGTTACCAGATTTTGGGTGTGAAACTTAATGTAAGTAGACAGATTCACGAACCAGTTTTTGAGGATAACTGATGCTTTTAGAGGTTTTCGATTTAATAGGCACTAGAAAAGGGTAGAGCAAAAAACACAAACTGATAATACTGCCTTGGTTATATTACTTAAATCTTTGTCGTTTCGTGGTGGAAATTTTACCTTCGGCTCTTACATTTAGCTCATATATACTGCCATAATTTTTATCCCCAATCTACGTATGAAAATTTGTGGATTTGGTAACATAAATGAATCAGAGCTGTAACTAATACATCTCATTCTGAAACTTAAGAAAGCGACATTAATTTTCCACATGTCAATTCAACTTGGCCTGAAAACTTCCTTCAAATAGTTTCCTCCCCGTACACTACAAGATCTCTGTTCCTTCCTGTTTCTTAGAGAGGAACTTTCATCTGTCTAGATGGTATCCTCTGTTAATACGTAAATTTGAAAATACCAATATTTACTTCACCAAATTGTCCTTCCCCAAGGACTTCAATGCAGCGTAGGTTCCTCCTTGGGAATTCTATCACAGAATAATCCACACTAAGCAAAAGGTCAGCGTTAGGAACAGCATAAATGCTATTCCCGCTTACGCCCTGTAGACTGGGAATGTTGGGAACTTGGGAGTTTATGACGTCAGAGGCAGCGTACAGGTTTGACGTATTGTCCAGTACATTTGACATCATTGGAGACTGTCTCTTGATTGAGGTCTTCTGACTTTGGATTCTCATCGGCGGCAAATTGACCACCAGATTCCGTTCCTTTTCTATGTCTGGTCCTTCGAAATCCATCGGTGCCACAACTCCTATGAATTGAATATTTAGCATCAGCGTCTAGTTATTTTATAAACTAAATATGCTACATTTGTATAAAACCTATAATTTCTAGTCAATAAACACAGTCTGACCTTCAAAACTAACTTAAATTGATTAATCAAATGATGTATGTAAATTTAAAAAAAAAATGTTTTTTCAATAATTTAAGACACAAAAAAGACGGGAAAAGGAAACTATTGAGAATGTTGGGGCAATTACAATCATTAATTGTCCACCATATTATATGGAATTCATTATAAATTTGAAGTCTATAAGCGTGCTTTCTTCATTACATACTTTTTATCCATAGTTACATAAAAGACGCATCGCGTCTGCCTAGTTGTCCGCTTCGCCGCATTGGCTACTGCCACAAGGCAGTTTACCAAATATTTGAAGGCGTAATTTGACGATGAAGGTGGATTTCAGTATTTAGAAAAACACCATAAATAGGTGTTAGTTATAAAAGGTCCTTGCGTTAGCTTGATTAAATTCTATTTTGCTAAAGAGTGGTGAGGGTACAGCTTCAAGCCATATTTACCAGACAGCTAAGGAAAATGCATCGCCATAGATAGATAGATAGATAGATAGATAGATAGATAGATAGATAGATAGATAGATAGATAGATAGATAGATAGATAGATAGATAGATAGATAGATAGATAGATAGATAGATAGACAGACAGACAGACAGACAGACAGACAGACAGACAGACAGACAGACAGATAGATAGATAGATAGATAGATAGATAGATAGACAGACAATGACCACAAGTCTTAATGTCAATAAAATATATACCAATATTATTGCATTGCTTTATATCCGTTTTGCCATCGCCAGTTGCTATTGAGATCTTCTCATTTGGAGTTCCATTAGTGTTGTTGAGTTTTAGGGTCAACTGAGCTTCCCCAACAATCGTTAATGTCTGCGTGTTGTTGTTGTTGCGCCGCTTGATTCTGACGAAAACAATGACGACTATCACAATAAGTATAGCGAAAAGAGCTGAGAGAGCTCCGATAATAATGCTGAAGTAGTCTTCGTCTGGAACCTTTGAGAAGGCTGCTTTCTTTTCTCCTACTCTGCCTTCAGCCGAACTGGAATCTTCACTTGTTCCTAAAATAGGAACAATGACATCAGTGAGAGGAGTACAATTAGAAAATTCGTGTACTGAATGCAATTAGAAAATTCGTGTACGGAATACAATTATACAATTCGTGTAAGGAATAAGTAATTGAATAGCATGTAGCTGTGCGAGTTTATTTTATTAATTGTATAAAAGAAATGTTTGAGCTGAAATTATTCACTAATAAATGATTGTTCCATTTATTTTAAAATAAGGTATTTACTCGTTGACACGAATTTTACGCCATTATTTAGAAAGAAGTCGACAATGTACAAGCAGGAACTGATACTGAAGCAGTAGGAGTTACTCGAATACGGGTGCTCAGCGGCATCAGGCTGGTGTATATGATTCGAGCCCATTCACTACTAGTCATAAGTAAGACCTAAACCACCACAAAGCCAGGAAATATTACTGAACTAGAATTATTATATAAAATGTATCAACAGACAAAAGTTTCATCAGCTTAGATCCAAAACAAAGTTTGGCTTGTCTAAAAGCAATATAGTTCAGAGGATGCGATCAACAATGCATGTTCGAAAATAAAGAAGTAACTCAAACATCAAACTATAGTCGCACTGACATAGGTTTGGTATGGATTCATCCACAAATCAGTCTCTATGCTTTCTCGTGAAATGGATGGAATTTGCTGATGGTATAATGAACTGAACATCGTGCCGTAATAATCGAGATTTGGAATGATTGACTTACATCTTTTAGCTCCTTCTATTTAACATATTTCTTGAATGTGGATGAAACAGGCTCGAATCGCTTATGTGTAACTAAAGGATAGATAAAAGTATATCTATCATTAGTCACTCAAGCTTGACAATTAGGTGACAGTGACCTACATTTACCTCGTTGGATTGCTCTCCTCTAGAAGTATCCGCAAAAGTCCAAAATATTGAGAATTTTAACGAGCATAAGGCAAGACAGGCACAAAGTAGGTCACGGTTGCAAAGAGATAACAGTTTCGTAAGTCTAAGTAAACGTACGACTGAAGATATTATAGATAAATCGAGTGAGAATTTGTTTTTAGTATGTCTGAGTTAGCTTGTTTCCTGTATCCATATACCACGTGTTTCCATCCACACGGTGTATTTTACTCTACATACTACGTTTCGCAAATGCAGATTAAATACAATCCTAGGTATTGATGGCAAATAACGACAAACATACTCACGTACGAATATAATAACACACACGAACGGCGGACACAATGCTAAGCATAAAATCTTCCTTGGTGAGGGGAGAGAGGCATTTTAATAGGAATAAAAAGTTCCTGAAGAAAAGCAAATTGTCGCTAAGAGTAACAGAAAGAGGTCACCAGCCTTGATGCTCAATTAAAAATGTATATGAACATTTCGTTTAGTCTCAAATAAAAGTGGATAGATCAGATATAAATTAAATTGTCTTGGTTTCTTTCGCAAAAGCTCGCCCTTTGTTTTAAAAACGTGTTCCTGTTAAAATGATTTAAGAATCAAATGTACAACAGCAGGTGTTAACAGCAATATCTCGAAACAGGCTGTTTCCATGTTTTATTGTACCTATAGCTGTCTCTCTGTTGTTGTATGTATTCTATACGCATTATAAACACACGCACGCATTCACAAATATATAAATAAAAAACTCGGTTCTTAAAAATTAAATAATAACGCTATGGACAAACATTTTGCGATCTAGAAACAAAGGATGGTGGAAAATTTGTCATCTAAAGGAGGTTTTAATTATATTCGACTCAGGATCTACACTCGTCGAAACGAAAGAAGACCTCAATTGGAGCGCAGAATGTTACCAGACCGATGAGTATAATAGTGTTTTTGTGTGTGGGTGTGTGGGGTGGGGTGGGGTTTGTACACGTTTTGTATACCCTGTTTTAGACTATCCGTACTTATATGTAATACATACTATGGTCTTTCTATAATATTTGCCTTGTACAAATATACCTTAGTCACTTCACTTAGTTAACTTTACATTAAAGGTATCCGTCAATAAATGTTTAGCCGATTTTTTGCAGTAACCATAATAATACAGTATTTGGCTTCATTAGTAAACATTTTTAACAAGAAAATAATTTGCGCGCGCGAACCATTTTGTCTACGACACAGTTACCATAATGTTGTAGAACGTCAATTTCTTCGACAGCTCCTGATGCTTGATGCGACGTATTTTCCGATGTCAGGGTAGGCGCATGCGTGGTGGTAGGGGGCTCCTCTGAATAGAAAGTGCTGTTTGCAACAACTGCAAAAAATAAAACAACTTTTATGGGTCTAAATGCCCTCATTGGGGACAATAGACGAATATATAATTTTACACTGCGCATGCGGGCGATGACTTTCAGTTACAAGTTAAGCAAAATAAATTGACATGAAAGAATTTTCAACTTCTTAACTTATATTGTCATTTTTTTTCTTCAGACCAATTCCTACTTATCCTACATGAACATTGAAATTTACGCCGTCAGCAATAGAAATTTCTCGGCTATTACTTTCTAACGTAAGCTGATGACATCAATCATAATTTTATTTACAAGGGAACTGACGTAGAATCTTCTCCATATCACCTCTATTATAATGGGCATGCGCATTATGGCAGTCCAAATTTAATCAGTAAATATTACTTCTGCGTCATGTTGAAACTTTAATCGAATATCTACAAAAAAACGTTTAGTGGTACAACTTCATGTATTAAGACATATAAAGAAAGAGCCAAACGTGTTTAGTCACATGACGGAAATTAGGGATTAAAGCTAATTATGCAATTGACTCCTTTAAATGACGACGTGTGCAGACGAAGTTTACACTAAAGTCGACGATTATTGTTTTTCTCTGCAGCTTTACTACATGTTGTTTTCATATATTCCCATTAACAATTTACGACATAAGACAATTTTTAAATAGTTATACTAAAATGAGAGAGAGAGAGTGAGAGTAGGAAGAGGAAGAGGAGGAGGAGGAGGAGGAGGATATCTTACCAGAGTCGAATTGTATCTCACTGATCATCAACCATTTAGAATCAAAAAACAGCTTCAGCTTGATATATTGTCCAGTACTGTTCTCCAAAGGAATCGTGACATTACGAGCGTATTCCACCACATTATCGGGTTGAAAGTCATACCGAACTGGGTCTTTCAAAAAGTACTTGCCACTGATACTAAAATAAATTAGTACCATTCGAAATACCTTTACATCCTTTGAAAAGTGATTGTTGCAATGAATAATCACAAAATTAAAAGTTCTAACCACGTCAAATTTGAACTTTATCTCCAGTGGCCCACCATGTACAGTTGACTCATTTCTCCATCCAACCCATTCATAGCCCTTTATGCCGAGTCCTTCCTGGTCTAACCGGAAGTTGGAATCCCCATATTGTCCGTCTGTCAGTTGACCCAATCCTTGTATGAGGTAGTTTTCCATAATTATCCCGTCATATGAGAAATCAGACAAATCAAGTTCGGTTCCTCTTTTGTCGCCTTGGCGGACATCATATGAAAGAACTCCGTCTGCAGAGAGTTAAACAACTGATCTACACTATTTGTCACGTGACTCATGTGTTGTTGACATTAATGTGGCCATTGAATAATTGTAATCTACAAATATAGAGGATCTCAAATGGGTCATGATTTAATATTGAATTTACGAAACGAGTTGAGACAATGCTCGCAAAAGCTGGACATTATTGAACGAGTTTCATAAATTTAATATCAAATCATTACCGATTTGAGATTATGTTATCACATAGTTTTATTTCAGAGGAAATTATTTAGAAGAACGCATAATTTCGTTCATTTCGACAGACGTTGTACCTTTCATTTGTTATGCGTAAAAATAGTCTTAAAATTGAAATAATACAAGTATATTATACTTTCTGATAACTATAGCTCAAAGAATAAGCGCTCATCCAAATAAACAGAACATTTTACAAGAAACAAAACATGTGTTAACGCAATATGTCCAATGCGTGTGATATCACATTGTTTTGATATGGTGCACAATACCGGTTGAGTTCGCCTACACAACACATTGACAGTGTTAACATTGAAATTTTCCGCATCACAACTAAACGATACATTGTTGTGATATTTTTGTGAGAAGAAGAATAATGGCTGAAGAAATATACATATTTACTGCAATGTATTTGCCATCAGACATTTGTAGCATTTGATTTGAAACATTAGATTGTGCAGAAGACGCAAACAAATCTCGTTTGATTCGGACTTGCATCACATATTTATCGCGTAAATATGCTGTGGTTGGATAAAGTTATGTAAGTTGGGGAGATTGGTTTATGTCCACATTATTCTGTGACCAATTGTGGTTTATTTACTTCAGTAAGTTCACATTTAAACCTAGCTTGTATTCAGTGTGAATTCCATGCTATAGATATTCCGCCCATCCATCCCCACCCTCGTTATCATCTAAGCAATAATTTTACTTGGTGTAATTGTTCTTGTCTTGGGGGATTTGCCATTTTTCATGTTATGATGTTAATATACATGACATAACAAACCCCTGTGGGATAAATTGGTAATATTGATACTGGAGGAGACCATTTTTTCCTTTCGCGAGTCGAATCAAATAATGGCGGCCACAAATGTTCATTCAAAACAAACAATTCCAGAAGGCGGTGTTAAAAAAGTTTTCTCACGATCCCAGCTAATCAGTAAATAGAATACATCACACTAATTTCTTGGGCTTATTTGAGCCAATCGGAATCACATAAAGTGATATGTTCACATGTGTAATATCTAAAGTATGAAACTGTACACACTGGGATAAGACACGTTGTAACACATCATGACGTCATGGTAAAATAGGTAGCTCTTGTCAAATGATTAATATAATCTTATATTTGAACTCATTTCAAATGACATTCATGAAACTCGTCAAAGATCTTAAATCTATTGCACGCCAAGATATGCAAAAGACAGGAATTTTTTTATTCGTCCTATAAATTTCATCTAAATGAGCACCCATAAAAGGTCTTCAACCTATATGAGAAATAATGCATATCTTTTTAAACGTTGCTTTAAATTTAATTTGAATTTGTTTCCTAATGGCAGGAAAACGAATAATATTTGTTTTCAATGAATCATATTTCAGTCTTTGCGATGGCATGCACTTTTGATTAGAAGGGTTTTAAAGTGAACAATCTAGCATGAACTCGAAGGTTAAATCAGCTTTGTAGCTATGGGTCTCGAGATTGATTTGGCAAGATCAATTACGAACTGTGAATCCCATATTAGTTACCCACAGACTCTAATCTGATTAAAATCAGATACTCTGACTTGCTCTTTATACCGTCCTGTCTCATAAGGGACAAAAAGAGATAAGACCTTGTAAGGGACAGATCAGATGATCAAAGTGTAATCAGATTGTTAAATCTTCTATCACGAATGTTGACTAAAAAGACACTTTTGATAAAACTGAATATTGCCAAGCATACTATAATACAGGAAGTGGAAACAGCTAATATCTAAATTTAAGATCGATCCCAGAATCCTCCGAAATGTTATTTTGAGGACGTTCTAGTTCGTGACGCATTACGTTTCTGATAACATTGACTAAATTAAAACTCCTTAAAATAGCCATTATTTCTTTCATATACTTTTTTATATATTTATAAAAGGAATGTGACCAAAATATTTTCAAATATTTCAGCAATTCATGGAATAAATGCATCTCCAAGCTTTTGTTTGTACTGTACCTGTCTGTTACGTTTTTCCCTATGTACGACAATGCGATTTAAAGCGTTGAAAGGTACCGAGGTGACTTTTTCGACCATTTATTGAATATTTTTTTTATTGTAAAGTGAAATCAAATGATATCATTCTATTCCTCGTCATCGCCCATTTGCCAGTCCATTTTATCTCTTGCGAAGAAAAAGAAGGAGTTCAGCATTTTTATATGAAATTATTATAAAGAAACAAAATGATTCCAAATCAAATGAAAACACTTAAGACACGGGCCCTTTTGAACAGACGACATTAAAAGGTAATATTTCGATAGTGAAGCTGAAGTAATAAAGAGTTCTATTTTATATTTGTCGTAATGTGACAGATACATTTTCGAAATTTCTACATAAATGCTCGTTCATTGTAATTAAAAACTGGCTATTGTATGAGCATCAATACCCAAATAAACAAAAAAAGAGCAAAACACATACTAAATCAAATACCTTTTTGAAGAATAAAAAAATATGCAATTTTTCCTAATGATGATAACAAACGTAACCACTATACTAAGCCTGCAAAAATTATTTTTGACAGTATGTGAAAGGCAACAAATCATCCCACCTAGCCATGGACAGCCGTATACCTCAACCCTCATACAGACTGTCCTAGGATACCTGCTGTACGGAATGAAACGGATACGTTTTCCAATGATTGCTGGAGTAACTGGTCGTAACTCCGCAATATAAGTGTTGGAGTTTCCATCGAAGATCTGTAAGAAAAGGAGTATGTAGGTCATGTATTTACATTTCTTCTTATTCGCATGTATGTATGTATGTATGTATGTATGTATGTATGTATGTATGTATGTATGTATGTATGTATGTATGTATGTATGTATGTATGTATGTATGCATGCATGCATGCATGGATGCATGCATGCATGGATGGATGGATGGATGGATGGATGGATGGATGGATGGATGGATGGATGGATGGATGGATGGATGGATGGATGGATGGATGGATGGATGGATGGATTGGAAAATCATTTATAAACTTCCAGGTGCTTTGTCTCAATATAGACAAATTAAGTCAAATTCGTTAGTGAATGCCTTGTCATAAACGACTTTACCGTATAACAACTATTCAACTCTATAATCGCGTTGACCCACTGCTCTAGTTTGTTTTTTTTATTTCGTTGTAGTGAGCTTATTGAATAAGGAAAATGTCATTTCTCACGAGAAAATGTTGTGGCACGTCCTATTATTACGCTAAGCATATTACCGCTGAATGTAAAAACTTTTGTCCAATTATGACACAATGCGAAACATCTCACTAAACTCTATGTAAAAAAAAACTGTCAGGAAGTCGACTTATCCGTGAAAATTAAATTGTTTTTAAATATCTCTATTCAGAATAAAAAAAATTGTGAATTATATATATATATATATATATATATATATATATATATATATATATATATATATATATATATATATATATATATATATATATATGCATGCATGCATGCATGCATGCATGCATGCATGCATGCATGCATACATACATACATACATACATACATACATACATACATACATACATACATACATACATACATACATACATACATACATACATACATACATACATACATACATACATACATACATACATACATACATACATACATACATACATACATACATACATACATACATACATACATACATACATACATGTGTCCTTATTGCAGGTACTTTGCTTATGAAGATTTCGTTCCAAATTTATTGGAAGTTGTTCCCTATTCTGAGATTAAATGTGATTTCATGCCTATGCGTCCGTAACGGATTATTAAAGTAAATTATACCAATAAAGGGACATTTTCAGAACCTTTCTAGAAATATTTTTCGGCAATTAGACATTAGCATTATTTAGATGTACAACAGTGTCCAAAATATGTGCTGCCCATTGCTGGGTAATTCGATGTTTTATAAATATTAATTTTTGAGTATCAGCATCAATGTACATGCTTATTTCCAGACTTGAATCCAAACGTTTGAAGACAAAATTTTAAAGAACGTCGCAGCTGTTAGCTTAAGTTATTAAAGAACAAAAAAATGAATACTTTCGGAAACCCAAGGAAAACGTGAACGTCACAAACCTCTCCTCCAGTCCTGTTCCTGAATCGAATCCATTCACCATCATCCTCCCTCTGGTATTCTAGCAGGAAGTGTGTGGTGTACTCTTTGCCCTGAAAAGAAACACCAACCCAATCGCACACATTTAAATACGATTGACAAACACTCAAACACTCTTGCTGGAACGTCGTAACAAAACTAACATCATTATCAAAATTTCGACTTCAAATAACGTGTACAATATGACCATGTATTAACTTTTGTCAATCTGTTGCATGGCTTGCGTCACATATACAATTAATTCATTTTTTAAAATTTGGTATATTAATTTAAATGTATTATATGTCCTTTGTGAGACCCCAAGGTAACGGGACTTATGTTATATTTGTTAGTAAAAATAATTTTTTCTTAGTTGAGTATCTAATACAAATCTGATTTGAGAAACCTTCATCCATATTACAAAAATGGTGAGGTTTAAAATCACGTGATTACGCCCTGTTGTACGAGCAATATGAGATTTCAAAATGCAAGATATTAATTTCTAAAAAAGTCTAGCAAAGACTAGTCAGTATTCCGATAACTGGGCAATCCCAAGAGATGTCCGGTATGTACCAAATGTATAAGTAGTCTGGTACTCTGTTTTGTTCACTATGTGACGAAAAAAGTTAACGAACCAAAAACAAAAAAAAAACAAACAAACAAACAAAACAACCCAGATTACATATTTATAAAGAATGTCATACAAATATGGCGGATAGACGGTACTATTCTCGTTCAGTCTGACCCAACAACAGATGGAATGTCTAAACAGGCACGACAAATCAGAGCTAAATTCTGAATAAATTTGCCTATAGTACAAACAACGTCCCATCAGCTTATAAATTTGTGTCGCCTTGATTCTCGTGAGAACAGCACATTGGTTACAAATATAATTATATATGAAGAAATTTATGGGAATTATAGAAGGTATTGTCACCATCACGTTATTAAATGATGACAGCTTATTTCCATAACAAAAGATATACCTAGATTATAATTACGGTCAAATCTGAATGAGAAATAATAGGGGGAAAAATATGTAGTGCTCGCTGCAGATTATGGAGTACCGGATTTCCTATTAGATCTCATAAAGAGAGGCCATTTGAATCAAACTTTTATTAGACAGAATCACAAGCTCACAACCTGAATATCAATATATCGATACAGCTGTTATGAGTTAGCCTTGATTTTTCAAGGGTAATTCAATCATGTTAACATAGCGATTTCGGCCATTTGACAATATGATCATTTTTTAAAAAGAGGATAGAGTGACTGGAATAATATAATAATCTCCAAAAATTGAATGTAGACTGTAATATAAGGATACTGAACTGAAAGTGCAACGAAATTACCGTTCTGGCCTATTATGCAATACATGTTAAACCAAAAATATCGTCACTTTGCTTTATTTCGCCTTATAAGTCAATTATTACATAATAGAATAGATCAACCTCACAGATAATCTCAAATGAAAATACATATTAATATAGTTCTTAGGTAACATGGCTGGATATATCTGGTTACAAATTCGGTGTCAAGTGTTATTTTCCCGTTTAATTTGTATGCACGCTGAATCCGAGTGACCTCTAGAGAGGAGTGAGTGAAACAATAGTAAATATAAAGGCTATACAGTAATAAACAGCACTTATCGTACTTTCATTACAGTATACTTGTATAAAACTACGTCTATTATCGCCATCGAAAGAAAAGAGTATTTTGGGATGTGTTCTTCTAAAAACAAAACAAAATCAAAGATTTTTGTTCAAATCCAACATATTTGATAAAACAAAAATTAAACTTCGTTTGTAGATACTATTTAAAAAGTTCTTCTTTCGATCAATGAAAGGTTCTGCAGCTTAAAATCTACGAATCCTTCCTTTTCTATGTCATTTAGTCATGATTTTACCGAACAGAGAAAGTTCGCTTACATAACAAAATGTAATTTGCAGAACGTTTTGAAAGGTATTGACAGTTTTACTTCACCGCAGTTCAGTTTTAAGCTATTAAAATATCACAATACTTTTCTGTTATAAACCACAATATCTGCGTTCCTTAAAGACGGACTTCTTTTATTGGACAATAGCTGCTATTGCTTAAATTTATACACTGAGTTTATTTTATTTTTTGATTAAATTAATTGAGATGCTGCAGTGACGACAGGCATGGGAAAGGTCAAATAAATGCCATCTAAAAACTGACCTTGCCGTTTCCGAACCTCCCCTGGACCTCGACCTGCGTGATGACCGTCAACTTACTCAAATCGATCTGAAGGTACTGATACGAATCTTTCTCATACGAGTCTTTACTTATCACAGGCTTCGGACACCATGCCCCGCCATACAGCTCTGTTCTAATCCTGAAATAATAATAATAATAATAATAATAATAATAATAATAATAATAATAATAATAATAATAATAATAATAATAATAATAATAATAATAATAATAATAATGATGATGATGATGATGATGATGATGATAATAATAATAATAATAATAATAATTATAATAATAATAATAATAATAATAATAATAATAATAATAATAATAATAATAATAATAATAATAATAATAATAATAATAATAATAATAATAATAACGGAAGGAGGAGGGAGAAAGTAAAGGAAAATCAGATGATGTCAATGGTTCCGTGTTCACAGACTTTACCATACGAAAGCTTTTGTTGGAGTTATGACAAAATCTATTAAGGAAAAACTAAGGCGTAGACCAGGAACAAGAAAAATATATTTGCTGAAGTACCAATGAAAGCTTGTTCCAAACAAGGAATATTAAATTGGATCTAATATGTTTTTTTCCGAATACTTTCATTGATGATTTATTTTATCGGTTCGTGCACAGCTTTCACGCTAAAATTTAAATAGTATGATATCTTATTGAATTTTAAAATAACAATTCACAGAACAAATTTTCGTTTAGTCTCTCCTGGAGGATTTTACTAACTATGGCGTTTGTAACGTACTATCGATATACATCAACTAATGTTATATGTAATACATATAGTAAGATCGAATTTTTGACGCTAATGATGCAACTGTACCAAAACGGACGTTTGGATATAAAATGGAGATCAACTTATACATAGTTTTCAAATCCCTACTTGAAACGTAAACCTTGATTACAGAGCAAAGTATACAACTTTAAACATATTAAACATTGTATCTTGCTCACGATGCACTAAATTAAATCTAATGCCAAACGATCCAGCAGTTTTGTTACATTAGATTCTAGGAGTAGTTTTCCAAAGAATTTGCTTCATTCCTATTTCATTTTTTAGTTGTGTTATCTGTATTGTTTTATTCCTCGAAATCAGCTGTTTTCTGTGTAATTGCCTATTTCTCTGTTTTCCTGCTTGCTTCTGTGTGTCCCCTCTCTCATAGAGCTCTTCCTCAATGTCACAAGGAGCGAAGTCATTTATAAAGTAAATATTACAGAAAAGAGTTTTGACACAGTTGTTGGTGCTCCTCTCTCTCTCCTCTCTCTCTCTCTCTCTCTCTCTCTCTCTCTCTCTCTCTCTCTCTCTCTCTCTCTCTCTCTCTCTCTCTCTCTCTCTCTCTCTCTCTCTCTCTCTCTCATAATTGCATAATATTGTTTTACTGTTTAGCATGCATCACCCACCCAAAAATGCCTGCAAAATGCGTGTACCAAGCACACGATCTGCCTCTTACACCACAAGCGCATTCTTCCTTATAAAAAATAAACGATCTTTTTAATTAAAGAGGTAATTTGGCCTCTATTGTCATTTCTCTTCTTATATAAATAGGTCGGTGCCCGACCGCTTGGAGTCTTTTTATAACAGAAACTTCCTTCTAGAACAGTATAACGTGTCAACTCACCCTATTAACATAAAATAACGAAGCCTGGCAATAAAATCAACCGATAACAGATGTGTCATGATCGAAGTCTAATAACACTAAAGATATCTTCACGTAACTTTATTCAGATTCTAAGAAATCCGCCGGTAATCCGCTTCATGATCTAAAGTTGATTTTGAAAGATAACCTTCTGTGTTTGGAAGAGATCTCGTTAGCAGCGGCAAGTGCTGTTTAATAACAAAGATATCGATCTGCGTAGGAAGAAATGCTAATATAATCAATCTTTGTATTTAATAAGGCAGACAAAGTATGCACATGACAAAATTCTGCAGCTATAATGCTGACCACGTTCTGCGGCTGCTGACTTCATTGTTGTCGAGAAAAATGTCATGCGAGAACATAATTGCATCAAAGAGTGCAGCGCAAATTCATAATACAAGTTTTGCACACTTTATCCATGGCTGTAATATGCATTTAGAAAAGAAAATTAATAGCACTGTCTGCGAAAAATATGTTTTAACCTTACGTAATGTTCTCTCCAAAGCAACTGCTTTAAGGGACTGATCACTTAATTTTTGGAGGCGGGAAGGGCGGAGGGTGTGCTGATATTTTAGTTCTAGCCAGGATATTTTATTTCTTTTACCTCAAAATAATATTTTTTTTCCAATTTCTTAGTTATATGAAATTGCAGGAAACTAAATATTGCAAGGTTTATAAGAGCCGGAGACTTTCCTCAACACAATCCCAGGCCTCCTCCCTCCACGGGAAATTAAATGGTTGAGTCTTAAGAAATCACGAAACAAACGTAGTTTTAATGTAGTCAGTAATACGGTTTGAATAATTTGAAGAAACATTACATATGAAGGTTGTCCAAGAATAGTTTCTAAGTGAAGTATATAGATTAGGTAGCGGCTATGGAGTTAGATGTACCATAGTAAGTTTCTGAATTTTCAAAGAATCCATTTTTTTAATAGAGTACGAAATACAGGAAAATTGCTGATGACAAGTTTTCATTCGGAAATTTCAATACGTTTTCTACATTTGTCCACTTGAATAAGACAATGTATGTATGTAGTTATGTATGTTTAAATAAGACAATGTATGTATGTATGTATGTATGTATGTATGTATGTATGTATGTATGTATGTATGTAGGTATGTATGTATGTATGTATGTATGTATGTATGTATGTATGTATGTATGTATGTATGTATGTATGTATGTATGTATGTATGTATGTATGTATGTATGTATGTATGTATGTATGTATGTATGTATGTATGTATGTATGTATCTATGTATGTATGTATGTATGTATGTATGTATGTATGTATGTATGTATGTATGTATGTATGTATGTATGTATGCATGCATGCATGCATGCATGATGTATGTATGTATGTATCTATGTATGTATGTATCTATGTATGTACGTACGTACGTATATGTATGTATGTATATGTATGTATGTATGTATGTATGTATGTATGTATGTATGTATGTATGTATGTATGTATGTATGTATGTATGTATGTATGTATGTATGTATGTATGTATGTATGTATGTATGTATGTATGTATGTATGTATGTATGTATGTATGTATGTATGCATGCATGCATGTATGCATGCATGCATGTATGTATGTATGTATCTATGTATGTATGTATCTATGTATGTACGTACGTACGTATATGAATGTATGTATGTATGTATGTATGTATGTATGTATGTATGTATGTATGTATGTATGTATGTATGTATGTATGTATGTATGTATGTATGTATGTATGTATGTATGTATGTATGTATGTATGTATGTATGTATGTATGTATGTATGTATGTATGTATGTATGTATGTATGAGACTTTGAATATGCTTGTCTCCATATGTATGTATGTATGTATGTATGTATGTATGTATGTATGTATGTATGTATGTATGTATGTATGTATGTATGTATGTATGTATGTATGTATGTATGTATGTATGTATGTATGTATGTATGTATGTATGTATGTATGTATGTATGTATGTATGTATGTATGTATGTATGTATGTATGTATGTATGTATGTATGTATGTATGAGACTTTGAATATGCTTGTCTCCATACCAAAATCATACAATTCTGCAACACGACTAAAACTGTATTCAAATCGAATTGAACGTCCAATATGGATCACTTTAATAAAGATGAAAGGCTGGGATCTTTCTTGTTATCATTCATGCGCACTACTTGTCTTGTGGACCATAATGCTATTTCGCGGCATAGGCAGGTGGGTAGCCACGTATCACGATCGATGATGCTTGATTTATTGATAGTACATGCACGGACCACGTTTTCATTTCTGCTTTGTCTTTTCACAAAACTATTCGGGCATCTTTCCAGGTGTAACTAAAATTCTTTAGTTTGCATCACGTGATCAACACAGTCAAAGAAAATGAAAATTGTATCTTGCGGTTGTGTCATTTCCTGGGAATTTAAGACCAAAAGAAAGGACCGCTAAACTGAAACAAAATCAGCTAAATTAGTTTTAGGGGAAGCTAACCAGCTTTAAATTAATTTACGTGCGATTTTATTTAATGTAACTTGCCAGAGAATTATGTTTGCTGTTTTTCAGAATTTCTCTTAATTCTAATAAGAAATGTTTATACGAAGCGTCGAAATTATGATATATGATGTGTATTCGGTTCCACGAGCGTCATATAGATATCATTTCATTTCTGAGACTATGAAGTCTTGAAGAGAGCATCTTAAAATCCAGTAGGCAACCTGGTATTGGCATCAATATCAATGGCTGCTATCTTTCGATGAGGGATTTTGGAAGTGGAATAAATTAAATCCCCACCAAATCACAGGATATAATAATAATAATAATAATAATAATAATAATAATAATAATAATAATAATAATAATAATAATAATAATAATAATAATAATAATAATAATAATAATAATAATAACGAAGACTTTATATAGCGCCTACTCTTTAGAAGCTCTAAGCGCTTTACAACATTTGACAACGCTTAAAAAAATATGAAAAACAAGCCATATATAATGAAATGATTACAAAAATTAAAACATGATGAACAAAAAAACAGAAAAACAAAACAACAAATAAAAAAATCTAAAAGTCTTAGTGATATCAAAGTGGCATAGGTACATACGCCACACTTCATGGTGGTCAGTTAAGCATGCCATGTCCACCAATAATTTTAAAAGATAGTGACTATCTCTGGTTCCGAACAGAAGGTCGAAGGATCCCGTAAAGTATCTTTGCCTACGAAACAATCACATTAAGGAATACCATAAATATTGCTTTGCAGATATGGCCCACAACCAAATATTCAGGGTCATCTGATTACATTAATTACTGAATACATTAAGGTGTTTAACAAATCAGCTGTATTGTAACAACACCACCACCACCCCGCCCGAAAACAGCCAGCATTTATAAACTAATTTAATCTTAAAGTCGAACGTAGGAAAGTCAATACCTATCTTTAAATTCTGTGGAGTTTTCATTTATACCATTAATATTCTTGAGTGATAGACTGAATAAAAATCATACGTGACAATACTGAAGGCAAAATCCATGTTCGAGATTTCTTCTTATCTCCTTCCAATATAATTACGTCCCATATAGATTTACATTAGTAACTTGATTCGGATTCCATGGGGGTTATAAAAGTACGGAGCGATTCGGAGCATAAAATATGCTAACCTTGCGTTTTGTGGTCCAACCGTCTTCTCGTCGTGAAAAGAACTTGCAGTGATGGCCGAATCAGGTATCTCATAGGACTGCATTCCCAAGGCATTTTTACACCTCTCTGCAAAACAGAAGTACAAATGGTGTAAAATATTGCATTTAAGTCTTTTAAAGGTATGTTTGTAGCAGAGATTTATCCGAGGGTTTTAAATACTTAACTAATATTTCAAGTTTAAATTGAAATATGTTTGCGATTGTCCTGTCATGAGCATTAACGGTAATAAACAAGATAAAGGAAACAATTTCTGGTTGTCTAAAATACTATCTCTAACATGTATGGCACCTTTTTAAAAGACGTATCAAACTTTTGTCTTTATAAACCAAACAGGAACAAATTTCAGTTTTCTTTTAAAAACAAAACACTCTAAAACGTGTTTTGGTTTTACATATAAAATTGTAATAAAGTACAAAACATGGTATAAATAGTGCAATGTAAACTGGATCAGCGGAATTATATTTGCTTATATTTGTTTATGTTATCACTATACCAATTAAACGTACCAACATGTACATTCAAATCTATTTTTAGAAAATATGTTATGGATCATAAAAATAGGGTACAATTGTTTAACAGAATTGAAGGATTCCTAGATAAATTATCACTCTAAAATGTTTTGTAAGTGTCCAGGAGTAATTACTTTATAACTTTTATTTCAATATTATCTGCTTTAAGACGCAAAAAATGAAAAATATGATGAACAAATACCGTAAAATATACTAAACCACTATATCATTTCCACACAACCTACCCACCCACCATGTTAGCCTTATCCATACATCTCTCCAGCCATCAATTTATTTCTGCAATTGTTACAATCAGAGAATGGCAATGCTAGGGAAGATTATAAAGGAAAACAGCGCAACCATGCGCCGAAAATAAGATGCAAGCTACTAACATCGTAAGGCCAATAGCATTAAGTGTTGCAATATCGATTTACAAGCAATCAAATAAAGCGAATATGAAATTACTTCTGACCACAGGCTAATTAATCTATTGCGGAGTGTCAGACAGTCTAACGCGTGCCGTTACGCATGACAATTAGGCGCAACGATATGGCAGGTACAATAACGAGTCTGACGGACATTGTGGCCTGATGTTAATTATCCAGCTGAATGGCACCACAAAACGTACACAATTCAACTAGGCACTACTAGGCCGTTTGTCAACTACTTCCTTTAAATCGTATACTTATAATTCACACTAGTTCATATATTCGCCTAATTGTCAAATAAAGTGAAATTCGTTGTGTATGATGCAGCAGGCTAATGAGTTGGCGTGGTCATCTCTGCTGTGGTCATTGGTTGATTATAAATTCTTTACATGACATTATTAAAATATATAAAACCAATTCCATATGCAGCTGAATATAATGATCAGCTTGTATTTTTTAGAGGAAAATTTGCACCGTCATTATATTTATAGAATTCATTTAATAGATTTAATATTTTTTACAAAATTCATTATTGCGGCTGAAGAGCATAAACGTTATCTCCAGATGAAACGGGATAGAGCGTCGAATTCTATTTGGGGGCTGGGGCAAACATGCAGTGGTCAATTCTTAAGTTTACAGCTGTAAGCCAAATCATGTTTAAAAGTGAAATCGGGTTAGGGGTGGGGGTGCGGTGCCAATTGCTATTATCAATATTTGCATTTGTGTCCCCCCCCCTTTCCACTGTGTGGATGCCAATGAGGGAAAATGTCTAGTGAATATTGCATGATGTTCGTGATTCTGAACAACAATGACTAATCAATCGTTCTCCGTTTTCTTTTTTGAAAGATGACTCAAAACGAGGAAAGATGGCATTATTTTTTAAAACTTTTAAATATTTCAGTTGGAGAATGCTATCGTGCATTCATAAACGGAATTGGAAACATCGTTAAAGCTAATTAGATTTATCACAGCGATAATTAAAACGCATTATATTTTGGGAACCATCAATCAGTCCTCTTTGTCCATTTTTTATTGAAAATGAATCATCGTTAAAAGTGTCAATAACAGGCAGAAGAATAAAATTTTCACTTTTGGTATCTATGGCAACCGTGTTAATTAGTGTCTAACTGTAAATGTGTAATCGTCTTTAGTTACATTTGCTGTTTCATTAGTTAATAAACCATCGTTAAAAAGTCGATGCTATCAGAAAAGCGGTGTTTCATTGATGCTCGTCAATCACAGCTGCGAAATGTGATAAATTGACATTTTCAAGCATTCAGATAACTGATATTGCGAATATTTATTTTTGTGTGTATCAAAGTTTGTGTTGTTGAAAAAAAAAGACTTCACATTTGCCTGGATATTAAATTTCTTAACTGAGCAGTTTACACAAAAGGACTATTGCTTTTTAAGTCACTCAATTACCGCAGTGTTCCATAGCATCCAAGGTGTTCAAGAAATTTGCTACCCTGCGTATAAGAGTAATTGTACAGTAACCTAGTTATGCTTCAACACTTCAAAACAATTTTCTTGCGATTAATAATAAATTTTAAACATACACAAACTTAGTATTATTTTTTGTTGTACGTTTTCAATGTTCATCTTTGTAAGAATGTCATCGAATCGAGCTATACTTTGGTAAGTGTTTGGGTGATAGAATCTGCGTCCTGCATAGACCCTTTGGCATGGCTTCCAGAAAAATTCAAGCAATTACGTACAATTTTTATCCCTAGCCTAAGAAGCAGTTGGTGTCTCAAGATTTGTTTTAGAAAGAGCCAACACATCTAATCTGCTAGTACTGGCTTCTCTCATAACGTTCCTATTGCAAGGCCTCAAATATAATTGCTATACCGATTTGTGTGGAAACGTTCTACGTACTTAAGCTGTCAAAACTCGTCGTTCCCTTGTGCCAGGGAAACGTAATCTTGAACAAATGACCTAACTCCTGAAACCAGCAAAAAGGGAGGAATTAATTCCAGCCATATTGATCCTTCAATCTTTGTTCTGCATTCGCGGTAATTTGTAAATCATTGTATAAAAAAATCGACACATTTGTGAGAGTGCGTACTAATAAAGGACAACTTTAAGTCAGAGATGAAATTGTGATTTCCTAATCCTTTGACGTTTATTTCCATTGGTTCTATTACCGACGTTACCGTGGCAAGAAAAAAAAAATAAATCCTGTATCCAAGTTTTAAATCAAGAGGTTTTTCAAATAAGAGAATACTCTCAATAATCATCGGGCTTTACATCAGGTACAATTTCTTAAATAGGACATAAACCACAAAATGCCGACGATGCACTTATTACCAAGAATTTAATATGGTTGTGTGTTTATATATATATATATATATATATATATATATATATATATATATATATATATATATATATATATATATATATATATATATATATATATATGTATATATATATATATATATATATATATATATATATATATATATATATATATATATATATATATATATATATATATATATATATATATATATATATATATATAACGGCGATTGTTTCAACTACATACTCTATAATAAAATGCGGTGCTAGATATAAATTTTTATATAAATTTTATATATTATCACGTTATATCTTCACTGAATTTCTTATAGAAACCAATCAAAAAAAATTTGAAAGATGGCGTGCAAAACATTTATCCCACAGACTACTGAATCTTTCAAAATTCGGTTTCATGTTACCTTTTGTTCTAGTTTACCCTACACCAACGTGTGAATAAATTTCTCCAGGCTTATGATATCTGCGATCAATTTGCTTGGTCATTATTATTATTATTATTATTATTATTATTATTATTATTATTATTATTATTATTATTATTATTATTATTATTATTATTATTATTATTATTATTATTTTAGGTGGCCTATTTCGTTTACAGGTAATCGAACAGATAGATGTGACAATGCTCATAGTACTCGTACTGTACGTACTAATTAATGTTAAATAAAAACCTCAATGTACTCATATTGTACATATTAAAGTTAACCGAACCCAGGCTGGCGATCAAATTCTTGCCTGATTGTGTAACGATGGATCAAGAAAAAACATTTTCTAGAACAATGTGTCCATTTGACATATTAACTCGTAAAACACTGGTCCGTTATTTGTTGGACTTTACTGCAACAAACAGTAAGTGAGATATAATCAAAATTAATCAACAAAGAGTATAAAATAGCATAAAATAAACGCATATCCGAATGAATTAAACCTGCACGAATGCATAACAGTAGTGGAGCTCCGCCCTGAAACTCCTGTTGCGGAATTGCCTAAACTATAAGGCTAAACTTTCGGGTATCCATGCATGCTGATTAATTAAGCTCCTCCACATGACATTGTTAAATCTAAAAATCGATACCCCTTGTAGTGAATGCGTTCTACCGACAATTTCTACATAAAACCCTGTGCAAGTATTGCATTGTTAGATTGTTACGTGGAGTTCGATTTCCATTAGAATTGAACCTCCGGGGCCATAAGTCATTGGTGTTGTAAAGATCCAGTTAATGTTACATTAGGTTTATTTGTGTGATCAATGTGTCGAATGCATGGTGTATAGGCAAATTCCTTCACGTTTCATAGACATGATAACTTAATGAATAAATGAATCAATACATATCGCTGTTGACATTCATGTCAGCCAGGTCAAAATTTATACATATGCCACTGGGTCAATACAAGGATGAAACACAAAAACGAAATCGGAGATTTCCATATCATCAGCTATATCTCTCAATGTATAACATATTTTTCCTCCTTTCTTAGTCAAAGCAATGATATTGACAAAATATTATTAACAATGAAAAAGACTTGTATATCTCCACAAGTACATTTTATATAACGATTTACTTCTTACTGCCAATTTTTCATCAATGTTATATTTTTAAAACTGGATTGAATAAATGATGCAAAATGCACCTGTTCGTTCGTCTGTCTCTTCTCATGTTAATATTACACGGTAAAATAATAACACAATAATTAGTATTAATAGGTACTGGTATTAAGATCCGAATTATTAGTATTTATAGGCAATGGTGTAAACGATTAGTATTATTAGTATTAACAGGCACTGGTATTAAGATCAGTTTTATTAATATTAACAGGCACTGGTATTAAGACCAGTATTGTTAGTAGTAACATGTACTGGTATTAAGATCAGCATTATCAGGAGTATCAATAGTGTTTGGAATGGATAGGTTTATTAACATTAATTACCAATAATAGACAATGATGTAAAAGATCAGTATTATTATTATTATTATTATTATTATTATTATTATTATTATTATTATTATTATTATTATTATTATTATTATTATTATTATTATTATTATTAACAGTCAATGGTGTTAACGATCTGAATTATTAGTATTAGCAGGCACTTATGTAAAAGATTTTTGTATTAAAAATGAGCTTATAACATTGGTTGATGAACATCATGTATAACTTTTGAAACTAATGTGCTAACACATAGTTTATCAAAAGACACGGATCTCGTCCAGTCCACGCCAGAACAGCATGGTTTATCTTTCTTCCTGAGTTGATCCTAAAATGTATTTAATATCAATTTCTTCCATACTACCCTTCACTGTGAACCGCCTCAGACACAAGAGTCTCAATAATTACGCCGCTCGGAGATAATTTTCACGCTGTACCTTTAAATATTTTATTATTTTGTTTTAAGATAAAGTTAAATGAACATGAACAAGTACAGGTGTTTATTGTAGCAGGATTGTGTCGCTCATTCCTATGTGTCACGGATTTCATCCCACCCACCCACCTCCTCCAGTTCAAGTTTTAGATGCTTATTAATTATTGGGCAACGGAAATACGATCATCGCATTTTTGTATTGAAATACGCAGGTTATTTTCTGACTTAACACTTGATCTATTGATATTTAATTTGATTCATACACAGTTCTCACCAGAATACGCCCTGGAGAGTATAATGAAAGCGAGATCTGGGGCAATCTTCTACCCATGACTTTGTTCATAAACATGAAACTCAGTCGGAAAAATTGACTTTGCAAAAGAATTTGAAGAAAAGATCATTTCATGGTTCAGAAGAAAACATGAAGGGGAAACAGTTAATGGACCATGAATAATTTAATATTAAACTTGTGCCTTGGATCGCAACGTTTAAGTCTAATAACTAACCGCTTCATTTCGCCTTGGATCAGAAGTATCTGTAAAACGTTACGACCAGTGAGTGTACAGGTATGTCTTTGAATGGTTCTCAAAAATTATTTTGACGATTTAGTGGTAATATAAATGCTCAATAACAATTTAGAACCCCTCCTAGCAATAAATTGACGGATATATATTGTAATAGTCACATTGGTCAAAAACATAAGGTGATTGGTTCTCATTTTGTCATGTTGAACGATTGGTTACTGTTCTCGTCTTATCATGTTGAAGTCCCAACGGCTGATTGCTGTTACTCATCTTGTCAAATTGAAGTCCCAACGACTGGTTGCTGTTCCTCATCTTGTCAAACTGAAGTCCCAAAGACTGGTTGCAGTTCCTCGTCTTTTCATACTGAAGTCCCAAAGACTGGTTGCTGTTCCTCATCTTGTCATACTGAAATCCCAAAGACTGGTTGCTGTTCCTCAACGTCTCATGTTGATGTTCCAACGATTAATTACTGATACTGTCCAGCATCATCAAAAGAATGTTAAGTAGTCCATATTTACAGTATGAAAGGTTCTTACAATTGCAATCATTATATATATATATATATATATATATATATATATATATATATATATATATATATATATATATATATATATATATATATATATATATATATATATTCTGGTTCAAGTCAGTTATAAGTTATAATGAAGCTGCAATAACACCGAATTTTTGTATTGAGGATCTTGAACGGGAAATGGGCAAACTATAAACACATTACAACGAAGCAACGTCTCGATCCTAAAGTTATTATGACATGGAAGGAACTAATGTGTCGAGTTCACCAGAATTGCGCAGAAAACTTAAAGCGATATAGAATATAATGAACAGGCAACTGAGGCTACAAAATCGATCAATCAAGCACCAAAAAAAAATGTTGACGGTAAATACGTATGCTTGTTTTGAATAATATATCATTACCCATATAATTTCTGAGGGAACTTCGATTCCAATTCCCAGTCTAATTTCATGTTACAAGGACAGAAACTGGTACTACCAAGGACTGAATAAATACGAATGTTAATTTGAATAATGACCCTTGAATATTCGAGATCACAAAGACACTAATGTCATTCAACAGCTTGACCGCCGTAATGCCAACTTATGGGTGTTATTCGGTAGATGGCAAGTGAGAAAAAGGGCAACACATGTCAATAGCCAAATGGACGCGAATATAAGGAGATTTGCGACCGCAGCCTGGGAGAATATTATTATTACATTAAATGCAAGTACATACATCTGGGGTAGTTCAAGAAAACAAACACCTCACCCCCATGGACGGATGCACTTACTCGCATAAATAATGAATAGTGTTATGAAGCAGATTAAATTGATAATATATTAAAAGAATAAATATAAATCCTAATTGCTGAAATTTTAAATGTGTATGCAAATTCTTTTAACATAATCCCGAATAATGGCTATGTACCAGATTGTTGGACTAAAGGTGTTACTGTGCCAATTGATAACAATAAAGGTGACAAAATCGATATGTCAAATTACCCAAGCTATTACTTTGGTAACCTGCTTTGGTGGAGTTGGTGGTAATCATAAATTAAAGATTGTCTAAATTCCTCGACGGTAACAAATTATTATCCGACATTCAAACTGGATTCAGGAATGACTATTCCACAATAGACAATTTTCTTATTTATAGCATTATTGGAGATAGAAAAATGCAAAGAAATGCCTTTGATAATATGCGGAGAGTTGGCTTATGGCATGAATTGTATTCCTTAGGCATCGAAGGAAATGTGTTATTGTTATATTATGTTTTACAAAGATACAACATCATGCGTCTAAGTAATTAATGAATTGTCTGGTGTTTTTTTTTCTTTCACATGTATAAAGGGTGTGAAGCAAGGGGAAATTTATCTTCATTGTTGTTTTTATTCCTAAATGACCTGGAACATTTCAAGTACGCCTCCATTGTCAAAAGTAACAGAAAAAGCAAACAAAAAGCCAGTTTTGTAAATTTTAATAAAGAATTTAATGATCAAATTTATAAATGGAAATGAAAACTTACAGCATTAAGATGTGAGTCAGGAATAATCATGATTCAATTTTATCCAGTCCTAGACGAATGTAAACGTTCTTGACGTTGCCAAGATGGCGTTGTCCAAACTTCCTTCGAATAATTTATAACAGTTCCAGAATAATATTATAGTTCAAATAATCAGCACTTTCTATTTCCACTGAACAGTCCAAACAAGTGTTTTTCCTTGCGAATAATATCTATACAATATAAAGCACGTCCGCAGACATACAAAAAAACCGCAAGAAATGTGAATTACTCCAAAATCGAAAAGAAACTGATTGAACAGTTCTCTCTTTTTGTACAATATCTATCGCGACAGTAACTCCTAATAGACCCCACGTGACAGTATACACGAATTATTTTGCGTCAAACTTCATAAGACCTACATAACCAATTGGAAGCTACTGAATCCTTCTATAAACGTTGAAACCCAATCAGCCAACGAGAAACTAAGCCAAAGGAGGTGTTTAAAACTTATTAAGAATATATTGTCAACACATATGCGTCACGTAGGCAAATTTAACTAAAGATATTCTCTGCAAATTACAGCGAAGAATACAAATAAAAAAATAGATGAAATCATGCAGCAGGTGTTACGTAAAATATAGATATATATAACATGTTTTAAACTAGTAAATGGTTGCAGACATTGCAATGTGTTAAAATTTATGATTCTTTTATGCGCTGATGACACTATACACGCTGCAGATGAAATAGCTGACACGCAATATAATCGTGATATATCTGGTAGATATCGCTATAACTGAAAACTTACAATCAATAAAGAGCAAACAAATTTATTGTAAATGGTACAAAAAGCATACATTTAAATTGATGTTGTAGATGAATACAAGTACTTATGTCCTATATTTCTCAGAAATGGAATGCTCTCCAACGGAATGAATAATCCAGTATTCATAGATAATAAATAAATGTATTTAGTTAAAAAGCCTATACACAATTTACATTTGCTTATTGATTGGCAGCTGAAACTGTTCGATCAAACCATTAAATTTGCAGGCTCTTGAAATCTGATATAATCGAAATAAATCATCTTCCTTTCCTCAGCAACATACCTAATGTCGCAAAATGTATCACTATATATATGGAATACGGTGAAATTCATAGTTTCCGCTGAATTTTAAATATTAAAAGGCGCAAGATTAACTATTGAGCTAGACTAAATTTTTGGTCATGAAGAAATAACGTATATATTCCCTCTTATACAAATATTTGGCAATAATTTATATGAAGGTAAATGGTCCCTTGAGGTGTGTGATTATGATTTTTAACAATTTTTAGTCATATCGCTACGATGTCTACAGTGTGGCAATTTATAGTGATGTCTAGCACTGGGGCATGATGCTACAGATATGTAGCATGATGTCCCACCCAGTCACATTATCCTGACACCAGAAACTGCATATTATTTTAATGTTTTCAACATCCTTCTAAACTTTGATTGATTCATTTTGAAAGCAAACCTTTAGCCAGCTTAAAGGTATTGTTTTCCCAACCCACCAACATTGATTCACGTGTTTTAAAGAAAATTCCGGAGCATGTACAATGTATCTCCCTGTTACCATTGTATATGGGGAGTTTGTTTAGAAAAGTCTTTGCAAATATTTGAAAATATAATTTGTTGCTTTAATTAATGAGGGTTATGCCACTTCCCTATTGTAAGGATCCCAGAAGTAGGAACCAGGGATAACACCACTCGCACAGAGAGTTATCAAAAGGTGCTACTTAACTAAATATGGTTTTGGGAGTTTCAACCAGGGAAGGAGGTAAGGCGGTATGGCGGTTGGAGCCAGCTAGCGAATAGACTGATTTATTGGCATAGTCACAAATTCCCTGACATTTTAGAAAACGAAACATGAGAATAATTTATTATACATTCTCGGGAGTTAATCACGTTTCCGAATTAATTTACGCCTAGTTTAGGTTAAGTTTAAATTTACCTATTCCATTCTGGCTCTACGAGGACAAATACAGTGTGCGGATGATTCGAACAATGTGTTCATAAAGTATTCTTCTCAAGATTACATGACACTCTTTATAAAGTACAGATACTGCTCAAAACTATAAATCAGCATATGTCAGCCGATGGTTACAGTTTTTGCTCGATGTAACACAGATCACAGACAAAATGGCAGAGTGCACTGACGGAAGATTATAAGAATACTAGTGTGTTCTGGCGAAAGCTATGAAATGTTCGTTCGAAATAGTCGTGACGGGGCACATACAACACAGTGAATAGCGCTATATACGTACAGAAAATGGTTGATGCAAAAAGATGTCGCCCACATACAATGTGGTTTTGAAAACAATGGGTCATTTAACTCACTAAATTGGACGAATATAGTTCCCAGAGTCCTCAATTTCAGTTTTTGTAATTTTGTTTACAGTAGCTATAAACAACACCGACAAATTACTACAAAACAGTTGGATGAAATTGGTGCTTTTGACAACTAAAATGGCGTGGTTTTAACTAAATAGATAAGCGTCTATTGCATGATTGCTCTCGAATGGACTTCCTTAAAACACTAATGAACATCGACACAATTTTTGTATACAAGTTAACTCTAGCTATCGACGTCGTTAGTACATGCAATAAAAATATCAACCTATAAAAAGTTCAGAAACCAAGTTTCTCTAAATAAATCATTATAAGCGACTGCTTGCATTTAAACACGTTCCTCAACACATCTATTACCTTATACATAAAAACTAAATATCTCCATCATCAGTGTTCTTTACAATTCCCTACAGAAACCTACTCGTCATCTTCTGCCAGTGAATAATAAAATCACTATTAGACTACCATACTGCTTAGTTATATTGCACGAACACATAGCAAATCAGAACGTGTGTACATAATATCAAGAGTTATCCTTTTCCAAGGTTTTCTATTGTTAAGAAATTTGAAAAACGAAACTAATTTTACGTAATATTTTCTAAAACACGTGAATTTAATGATTTGAATACCCCACCTAGATAAATATTGCAAATTACTGAGTGAAGTCTAACGAAGAAATACAATTAAAAACTACTATCTTGAAACAGCTTTTTGTCGCTTATTACCATTTATATTCTTTTCTGCAAGTTCAATATATCAAACAATGGTAGATTGGATATGAAATTTAAACTATTAAGATTATGACGACAGACAAAGAGGACATTATAATGTCAGACAAAGCAGACTTCATTAGAAGTCCTTTGGTGAAAACCCCATGTCATGATGGTAGTCCATTCAGAGCAAAGCAGTGGCAACAGCACAGTCGTCGTGGCAATAACGACGGACACAATATTCATTAAGGACAAAGACTTTTGTTGTTTTTTTTTTAAATTTCAAAATTTTATTATCCCCGTAATAGGTTGACCATTGGGTCGGGGAACCATCCCAAGGTCACATTACAATCAAAATTTCCTGTTTCCAGATAAACTAGGGATAGTAAATATATTCTATATTAAAAGAAATAAAAAATAAAAGACAACACAAACATGCACACACTCAGGCACACATGCATATGGCACAATGTAGGTGACATAAACTTTAGAAAATAGTGTTTTGTTCCTGTTTACCATTCAATCAGATACAAGTTACCTGTTGATCTATTGAAGTCCATTTCTTAAGAAATTGGTCCTCTTTTTTGTTTATCTTAGCAGCATATTTTTCAACGTTCCTATACATTACAACTCTCTGCTTAAAAGCATAGATGGAAGGATTTTGAATATTGGCAATAACGACGGACACAATATTACATTAAGGACTAAGTACCGAAAGGTATCATAGAAGGGATACTAGCGAAAACCCGATTTTATTATAGTCATCAGTTAGGGAAAAGTATTAATAACAATGTTTCAAATATAGTCACCATGGTATCCAAATTAAGGGTCGGTCTTTTCCATTCAGGACCATCTAGCCACCGTAAGAACTCATGTGATGAAACCCCTTGGAGGGGGGGTCAGAACAGCACCATGTCAATTTAGCAATTTTGAATCAACAAAACCTTATAATACGTCTTTTAATTGGAAACTCCATGCTGATATGGCTATTCATTTAAGAGAGGTAATAACATGATTTTCAAGCTGGCCACTATGGCAGCCATATTAACACCAGGTCGGTACACTATTCGTTTAGACTAACTAGGCATCACACAGCGTACTCTGGTGAAAACACCATGTCAGTATGAATCTCTATTTACAAGGAATAATGCTAGCAAGATTTTCACGATAACCACATTCGCAGCCATATTGGACCGCAGGTTAGCACCATTTTCATCTATGACCAAAATACATCAGTGAACGTTTTTGAGACAAACTGCATTTTGATATAACTATCCGGGAAGGAAGGAGAAAGATAATAAGATAAAACAAATGGCCATTGTGGCGACCATGATATATATCAGGGCGGGTTTATCTTTAATGAGAACCAGCAACAGAACATAAGTACTTTGAGTGAAAACCCCATTCTGATGAGACCACCTATTCAGGAGAAGTGGCAATAATAATATTTTCAAGATGGCCGCTATGGTGGCCATGTTGGATGTCAGAACAGCACTGTTTTCGAGTATGATCAATTAGCTCAAGCGATGAACGTGTTTTCATATTAATCCTAAAGGTAGTTTCGGAAGGTCAATGATAAGAAGCGCGTGCTAACAGAAGGACAGACAGAAGACGATATCGTAAGTGTTTCTGGTCATTGACCAGTAGATCAAATAAAGAAATTACAAGTCACAAAACTTTTATTCCTGCTTTTATATGCTCAAGATATTCTTCTTGTCTTGCATGAAAAAAAAACAAAACAACAGCCAAGCTTAAATGCCGAGTGCGCAAACAAATCGTTTGGAATAGAAACGGCAGACAGAACATATTACATAGAGGCTGTGTTTGACCACGCGGTTGGAGATTATACATGCAGGGTGTCAAAAATCAGATACTAATTGGATGATAAAATATTGCATTGTTATTTGAATATTAGCCTACGTACTCGACCCTTGTGAAGATTAGGTGGCAAACATTACCTTTAAATCACTGTGCCCTGTGGTTATTGCGGTCAGCCATGTAATCGGCTATGTAATCCAATACTGATTTTGGGGCATGTCTTCTGTGTGCCACTTCGTTATAACAAGCCCTTGATGAAATCTGCACCACATACCCAATGTCTCAAGTATTTTAGTACACCCTGTTGTCATTTTTGATCACGCGGAGGTAACGCCATCCCTATATCATAAGAAGTATGTCTACATTTGAACAAGTTCATTTATTAATACGAAACTGAGAACTTTATTCATTGGTATTCTCCTTCGAATTGGTCGATACTACGTGAGATAGCGAAGGTTATATCATAGCACGGCTAGCAGAGTTACGTGCCCTGCCCACTGATAAACAACCGCAGCCAGTCCACGCTGATCTGATAACTGGCGTGGAACCAGAGCCTTTATAGTCCCGAGTCAAACGCCGTGAGCACTGGGCTTCGCTTGTATCTAATACAAAGACTAAAGAGAAGCGCTAAACGTGCTAGATGAAACTATTTAAAACATCGAGAAATAACAGTTTCTTGCAAATGATGGTAAGATAGAAGCTAGTATTGTAACGATACGATTGACAATAAGTAACATGGTATAGAGCTAAGATGGTATAAGTTAATGTCGCCACACTATTCCCGTTTTATCACTTTTCTTTGTAATAAGAATCTCATCATCTTTTGATATGAGCCTCTAAAAAGGATGCATTTGCCAAGTTCCGCCTTCATTTACCGCACTAATGTTATAATTGCTGTACTGCTCGATTTATATATCTCGAGGAAATAATTGGGAGGGGCCAGTGAGTTGAAAGACGACATCAGAGCAATTGGTCTGTTGAAAAAGTCATATTTTATCTCCCAATATGGTGCGACGTTTGCTGGACTTTCGTAAGGAAGGATCCATGGCAGCATGTGACGTGTAGAGGCATATAGTTATACCTTTATATTTTCATACCCGTAATCCAATTTATTTAACCTTCGTTAGCCGATACCTTTCCAATATAGCTTTTGTCTCCAATTTAAAATAGCCATCTTGACGTGGGAGACAAAAGTGATAGGGTGACATGCCGTCCAAGACAGAATAGTAATTATCTGACATAAAGATAATTAATTATGCTAAATATCTCAACAAATCACATATTTTCATCCACTCTTAGTTGTGAAGTATGGGTAGGGAAAGCAATTTGGACTTTCAATAAGTAATTGAATCTGACTGGATTTTCAAGCTGACACTGACAGGACTTTCAGTAAGCAATTGATTCTGACTATGGACTATAAGCAATGGACTCTGAGCCTATAAGTCTTTCAATAAGCAATTTATTCTGTCTCGGGAATTTTAATAAGCAATGGACTCTGAGTCTGTAAGTCTTTCAATAAGCATTTGACTCCGTTTCGGGAATTTTAATAAGCAATGGACTCTGAGTCTGTAAGTCTTACAATAAGCAATTTACTCTGTCTCGGGAATTTTAATAAGCAATGGACTCTGAGTCTGGAATTTCAACAACCAATTTACCAATTTATTTTGACTAGGCTTTCAATAAACAATTGACTGACTGACACAGCTGGCTGGTGATGTAAAAGATTCAAACTTGTCGAACTGTAGGAATATATTATTGTTTAAGCTGTTAAATTTTTCTCGACAATCTATTTCTTTAAGGTAGATTGAAATTATGATAGGGATCTGCGTGGTAATTATTTTTGAAGTCATCGGGGGAGGTAATACGGAGCGGCTGTTTGATATTTTGTTTTCTAATTTATTTCTATTTTACTTTAAGTTGGTTAAATTTTACAAGGCTAATTTTTAAATGCGTACAGAAATATAACGCTCTTTAAAGTGGCTTTTTGGACAAAATAAGAATATAAAATACTTGTTTACTCAGTAGTTAACCTACAACTGTAAAATATATACGATTAAACGACAGAACTAAAGACTGTTGGAATTGCTGGTTTTATCTACACTGGGCTTAAGATTGATGTTTTTATCGGTTTTCTTTTGTACACTCCTTTTATTGGCTATTTTTACATCGTTGCTTTTAATTACCATTTTCCTTTAAATAACCCAGATAACAAGTGTTTCCCAAGTGTCCATCAAGCGCTAGACAGCTTAAGTCGGTCACTTAATGACCGTAATATCGTGCCTACACCTTGGTATAAAATCTATATTTGACAAACTGATCGACATCTGTACCCATATAATATTTGTAAAGCTGCAAAATGAGTGGCTAAAATCTAGAAGATTAGATTAATACGAAAATTGATAGAAGGTATTTCATGGAGGTGACAGGTGCAAATTGTTTGTTTTCTTCACTTGAAGAATCTGTCTGTCTGTCTGTCTGTCTGTCTGTCTGTCTCTCTCTCTCTCATACTCATATATATATATATATATATATATATATATATATATATATATATATATATATATATATATATATATATATATATATATATATATATATATATATATATATATGTGTGTGTGTGTGCATGTGTGTGCGTGCATGTGTGTGTGCATGTGTGAGTGCGTGTGTGTATACATTTTCTATACTCTGAATAGGTTTTATTCGTCTTTAAAACATTATCGGATTTACAACTTTTTAAACGGTAAACGGATAACACGTTATTGTTATAAGAGAATGTCTACATTAAACATTTCTAATTTTGTCACAAAGACAAGCAGTAAACTTTCTTCTACAGCTGATTGGTGTAAAATCAAATACTGTTCGTACGAGTCAAATCCATCCCCAGATATACGCATAACGAAAGATGCCGGCGCATGATGCACCGGCAGATCTGTGTCTGTGCAGTTTGTTAGGAATAATCATTAGAACAATAAATATAGACCCTGATCTACCAGTGCATCATGAGACGTGAAATCAGTGTATCTGTTAATATGCCATTAGGATTGACTTATAAGCAGGTACATACGGTAATATTACAATTCTTTCCTCAGCATTCCTGACGGTAATCGAAAACTATGATTGCTTTAGTGGCGAGTTGAAAATATACTAAGTCTGAAGTTTCAGTTGATCAATCATCCTTGTAGAGTCCTTTCTCACAGTATCTGTCTGCATGTGCCACTACAGTCTTAAGGATCTGCACACATGAAACCTTGCTTTTCCAAAGTCGGAACTCTCACAGGATGTAAACGTACACTGACAATTGTCATGCAAATCCACTGAAATAATGTTGTTGTCATAGCGCAATAGAGATGTTGGCATAAATCACGCCCATGACAAATGTATGGGTCCTTTTCAGGACTGTTTGTGGTTGAAAATATTCAAATGTAACCGATGGTCTCAAGTTCATCCTAAGTTCGATTCCGGTCCATAACTGACCTCAGGTCTTCGAAAGTATTTATCAGGCATAGTTACCATCTAGCCGATGATTATGTAATACCTCTAAGTCTTAAAACTTTCAAATCTAACTTTGTTTCGTCAACGCAAACGTTTTGATTTTGAAAAAATGAAGACTTCAGCAGCAAGTAGACGGAGCAGTCTACTATACATTTTACGGTGCATGATTGTGACGCGGTTGCTCGCGTAGGTAAATATAGAAGTTTGTACATGTATAGTGTACATACATCTTGCAAGATACCAACAGTTACAGGCTGTAAAATTAAAAAAAGGCGGACGACAATACGGTGAAACGATTTTCTGAATCATAAAAAGCAATGTAAGTACAATGTAGAATTTCATATTTGTTTTTTTTTTAATTTTTTTTAGCACACATTCAAAAATAATTCAGTCTGAATAAAAGAGGTATAAACATATTTTATTAAATTCATATTTAAGTACCAGTTAAAATGTTAATGCTTTGAAAAAGTGATAATAACAAATGATTATGAATATATTCTGCTTACATTACACTTTTATGGTACAGATAACGTTTTCAAAGCAGTTTCCTACCCTTACAATCACCCTACGTAGTGGAGCATATGAACTCCAGATGGCAATGCCATTGAGACAGCTGATTTAAGAAACAGCCTGAATGAGGAAAGTCGAAAGCGTGGTTTTTACGTGCTAGATGAGTTTGATGATTACATGTTTAAGTGTTTATGTGCTGGAACAATTACACACATATATATTTCCACAAGCAAGTAGAAACAAATTCATAGATGAAAAATTCATAATATTCCAAAGCCAAGTTAGAAGAAAGTATAACAACCTAAAGAGAAATACTATGCCGAAGTTAACCATCCAAAGCAGATGTACTAGATAGACACAACAAAAAGTAAATGCGTTATAGTCTATAATCTGACTGATTTCAGCGAATGATCATGGTACCGCTTCTATTGACACACACACATACACACAGATATATATATATATATATATATATATATATATATATATATATATATATATATATATATATATATATATATATATATATATATATATATATATATATATATATATATATATATATATATATATACATATATATCGGAACCAAATTGAAACACTGAAAGACCAGTTGAACTTGTGAACTTGGGGGTATTATTCTTTAAGATAAAATAATTACTAGACCAGTTAGATTAGAGATTTAACCTTTTGGTTCGCCACTAAATACGCAAATGACATTTTCATGCAAATTCTGGACAAAATTGCAACTGTCTCAGTTGGCATAATAGCAATATCCTAAAAATACAATCCTTGTCATAGATTTTAATTTTTACATCGATAGAATGCGGTAGAAACAGCAATACTTCACAAACATTTAACAAGAAAACATTACATAAATTATATAAAATATTTGGGAAACAAAAGGCATTTGAAAAGTACGAAGCTAGATGTATGATTCCTAAGGCACAATTATTTTCCGAAAAAGTACAAAAACTAAACTTTATCCGGAAACAATACATGCACTACATTTTATCCGGAAAACAGTACATGCAAGATTAAATAACTGGCACATTATATAAAAAATGAAAAGAAATAACATTTTATTTAAGCAACCGTTTGACGGGCATCATAATAAAGAGGGATATACACCTTTGAATAAGTGTAACGAAAAAGCACAAACACGACTGATTTAACACAAATACCTTTAAAATCCATTATTTTTTGTATCGTTAACAGTCGTGTTACTTAGATAATATTCCTTGCGGTTACGTGATGGATACTTATCAAGGTTAAATTTGTGGCGGTTTATGCTTCTATCGTTTTCACAACCCTGGCCTAACATAACACTACGAATACAAATGAGGGTCAGAAAAGAAATGGACGTGGTATTAATCTGACTCTGTACACAGTCTAATTAAGATCGAGATATGCAACATAGCTGAGATCTATGGGATACAGATGCAAGGTCACGTTCTGCTGACCTTCCGATTCACCAATCAGATTACAGTCATTTAACTTTGCGAAAGTGGAAACGTCGCTTGAAACATACCGTTTCAAAAAAATAACTGAGACGAATTGCAAGCATTATAAGCCTTACTAAAGAATGGTGGACCAGGAATCCCAAAACTTACCATAACATGAATCGTTATCGGTGCCTGTCAGGTCTACTTATTAGAAGTAGATTGCTATTTTTATCAGATTGTAGGGACTTGTTTCCCTGAACTCGGTAATGTCAAGTCAAGCAAAAATGGCTCTGACAAACGTTGTGCTCATCAAAGAAATCAACGTTGTAATAAAGCGAAAGATCACAGGGAAACTGGAAAATAGCCGGCGCGAAATACATTTTTAAGATTTTGCGACTAGATTGTGATTATCCGTGATTAACAATAATCAGATGAAAGCTATTATCCGGAGTTTATCAAGATTTAAACAGCGGAAAGATGCTTGTGATTTATGCTTGTCTTGCTTGTGATATTATCTCGCTTTAAAAAGAAGAGAATAAAACGAGAAAAAGACAATTACTTTGTACCCGTCTTAAGATATATTAATCTGGTCTTAAAAGTGGCAATGATTTTGTTGTTGTTGTTGTTAAACGCAATTTTTCAGCAAAATATAGGCTATACATGCCGGCCAGTATTAATGGTGGAGGAAGAACCCTGGAAAACCCCGGGAAGAACCACCGACCCACGAGAAGATACAGGCAGGCTTTCTCATTTACCACCGTTAGCCGAGTCTGGACTCGAACTCACGCAGTTAGAGGTGAGATGACAGTGATCCGTAACGGTCAGCGCTTTAGACCACGACAGTGGCAATGGGACAAGGACCATTGGAATACTATAACTGATACAACTGTACATTTCCCTTTGTCGCTGGTTTCAATTTCAAATTTTAAAATAGTTGGTATGAAAGGTTTATTTCCTGTCTGTACATGATTTAGGATATATTGGTATGAAAGTTATATTTCCTGTCTGTACATGATTTAGTACATATTGGTATGAAAGCTATACTTCCTGTCTGTACATGATTTAGTAGATATTGGTATGAAAGCTATATTTCCTTTCTGTACATGATTTAGTATATATTGGTATGAAAGCAATATTTTCTGTCTGTACAGGAGTTGGTAGATATTGGTATGAAAGCTATATTACCTGCCTGTATATGATTTAGTATATATTAGTATGAAAGCTATATTTTCTGTCTGTACATGAGTTGGTAGATATTGGTATGGAAGCTATATTACCTGCCTGTATATGATTTATATATATTTGTATGAAAGTTATATTTCCTGTCTGTACATGATTTAGTAGATATTGGTATGAAAGGTCTATTTCCTCTCCGTACACTATTTACTAGATACTGGTATCAAATTACAATTCCTGTCAGGGTCCGGGTCCGGGTATGCTTTGCTAGATATCCGTATTAAAGTTATAATTCCTGTCTGGATACAATTTATTTACTAGATTAAAGTTGTAATTTCTGTCCGGGTATGATTTACTAAATATCTTTATAAAGAACTTATAAAGGATTCATGACTCTCTGGTTTAAAAGTGTGCAATGTCTGGACAAAATGCACAGAATCATACGAGAAATTTCAAGCATTTATACATTTCACGTTTACACGTACGAACATGCACACTCAGGCATATACACATATACGCACATATATGCGCTGTCTCTCATCAGTGAGCATATACTACTAACGGTGGCGTTCTAAGAAAAGTGCGGGGGTAAGGGTATGCGGTCCACAATGGGTGACAGCCAAAGAAGATGAGTGGGTGATAACATCGGGAGAATTGAAATATCAGTGTAACTTTTCAATCCAAATGAAACATTCGCCAAATTAAAAAATTTCCACTTTTCTCATAGCAGCACTGTATTATTTAAAAATCTTCTTGCAAACACAATATATTTTTCTTTGTGTTTATATTTTAAACGTATTTGTGGGGGTGACATAGGAAGGATTCGTCCTGGAGCCAAATACACGAGGTAAGCCCCTGACTACCGAATAAGTTCATTTCTAAAAATGTACAGAAAATTAAGTGCAATGAGAGAGAGAGAGGTCGGGGTGATACTTCTGAGTATTTTCCTTAAGTGGAATACACTTTTATTATACATCAATCATTCCATCAAGTCTTTTTCTATCATACCTGAATTTTCCTGTTGAATATTACTCAAATACAAGTATTCCATGCACGGAAATAAATCTGAACAAGACATCACGAGCTTCGCAGTAAATGAAGCTTAAGGTAATGATTGGCAAGTTCATCACTTCACCACGATGAGTAAAGCAGATGGGGATCAAACAGCGTGTCTGATAGTGCCCTGCCATCGGGATAGCAGGGAATCGGAAGTCTGCTTGCATCCAGCTGGGTATAAGCGTTTCAGAAAACTCAGTATTCACTTTCATTTAACATACCTCTCTTTGAAACGCTAGCGGAAAATGAACAGAAGTTTTCGTGAATTTGCACGATGAACCCCAAAGATACTAAAATCAAAATACACTTTCTTTTTTAATGTTAAAGCTGAGGCAAGATATATTAGATATTTAAATCGATTAAAATGGCAGAGCAAAAAAAAAACCGCATGACTTGTAAGCTATCGTATACTCCACCCAACCAACCCTAATGAATCTAAAACTAAAAAAGTTATTCAGTGTATATATATATATATATATATATATATATATATATATATATATATATATATATATATATATATATATATATATATATATATATATATATATATATATATACATGCTCAGTTTCACTTAAAACCTTTTTTTATCTGGGCCAAAGCAAAATGCTTATAGTCGCGAACCACATGTCACTAATTATGTATATTAATTAAAATGCATATTTTCAAAAGATCTGCTTAATGGCCGCCAGCTACACAAAGTGGAAAGTCTGGGCCTCGAGTTCAACATGACCGATTTAAAGTGACCCTCTTCGGAACGCCAATTAAATCTAATTTATTCCTATTACCTAATATACGAACCTACTTTTGCGACCTAGTCAGTTTTGAGAAAGCACTTAATATGGATTATGAAAATTGTGTGTGTGTGTTTGTGTGTGTGTGTGTAAGAGAAAAGGCTATGTGCACATTTTCTTATAAACGTGATTAGAAACAGTGTCGTTACATGAGCTATGAGAAGTGTGACGAATTGGTCGGCATGGTTTATGGCGCCGTCCTTGAGGTGTTCTTTACAACGTTGCAAGAGGTGTGGGTGAAAAATGACTAGCTGAATAAATCACACCGTAAAGGGAATAAATCTGAACGTAAATGATTCAAAAGCAACGAACTGTGAGTGTATTAGACCTTTCCCTCCAACTTTGTGTTATTTGATAGGTTTTTTTTTTCTATAATGTGTACTATCACCTTCGTCGTCTTTAACATCATTATCACCATCCATTGTATTAAGAGTATTAGTGATAGTCGTAGTAGTGTTTATAAAAGTAGCAATCGTAGTGTGTGTGTGTGTGTGTGTGTGTGTGTGTGATTTGGATTTTTAAAGTAGCTTTAACAATTTTTCAGTCATATCGCTACAGTGTTTGCAGTGTGGCAGTTTATAATGATGTCTAGCACTGGTGCATCATGCGGCAGGCATGTAGCATGATGTCCCACTCAGTCACATTATTCCGACACCAAGCCGACCAGTCTTAACACTAACCTCTTAATGCCGAGTACGAAGTGAGACAGCTGCTAGTACCATTTTTATAAGCTTTTGGTATGATCTAACCCACAACCTCCCGTATCTGAGACAGTTGCTCTAGCCACTAAACCACCGGAGCGGTTTAATTGTAGTACATGTAGCAGAAACAGCAGTGTGTTGGTGTTTGTTGCTCTACATATATTTTTACCGAAAACTCAAATAGGCTGACAGAATTTCACATATTTTTGTCTAAAACTGAGATCGGTTAACAGTGTTTCACATATTTTTACCAAGAAATTTTAAATAGGTTGACAGTGTTTCAAGACAGCTTTATCTTGGCATCATTCAGGTTGACATAATACGAAATGAATTTCAACACAATAATATACAAACTCCTATGTGTTATTTTGTTAACGTAATAATAAAATGGATATTTCTTTATTCATTTCTTTCTGTTACTATACTTATTATTACATAGTTATCGCTGTCATCATTATCATTCATTATACCCAAAGTCTTCATAGTCATCCGTATTAATAGTATTATTATTGTTATCGCTGTACTGGTTGGTCTTCTTCTTCTTCTTCTTCTTCTTCTTCTTCTTCTTCTTCTTCTTCTTCTTCTTCTTCTTCTTCTTCTTCTTCTTCTTCTTTTTCTTATTCTTCTTCTTCTTCTTCTTCTTCTTCTTCTTCTTCTTCTTATTATTATTATTATTATTATTATTATTATTATTATTATTATTATTATTATTATTATTATTATTATTATTATTTCCAAGATTGCTGATCTACCTCAATCAATTAATCCATCCTACCTACTACTTTCAAAGTCATGCAGTGCCCATTAATCTTGTTCGCTTTTCTTCCCTTAAGGACTGTTTTCGAATGTGTAATATCTTATTTAGACATAGCGCATGGAGAGTTCCAATTGTTAAGTTTTGCTTGCCCGTGTTCTAAATAAGACATATCGATTATAAATTGCATTTTAAGCTATGACACTCTGGGTCACTGGCATTAGGAAAGACTCCTGGCTGTCAATAAAAATAAACTCTCGTATAATTTAATACATATTTAATAATGATGGGAAGAAAAAAAGTAACATACTATGTTTGTTAAAAATTATATTCTCGATCTGACGTAATTTTAATATATTATATCCATTAACATTGCTTTGACAGATACACATTCATAAAATTACAGCTAAAGGGTATTTGAGTCAAATTGCACTCTCCCTGTGCTGTGACCCTTTCGCAACTAAAAATCTTTTGATTAAAGTACGACTCGCTGTATAGTTTAAACACTTGGCCTTAACAGCCTTAATGAAAGATAGGTGGATCCCAATTAATGTCACCTTTCTGCATACTATAATATAAAACTGTGTCAAGAATACAGTAACTCGATTCTGTCAAGATCAATATACATCCAAATTATATCAATGTTGAAGTTTTAAATACTAGATTTCTACCAGCAACAGTCACAGTCATGTTAAATGCAACGAGCTCTTCCTTTGTTGTCACCCACTTTATTAATCTTTATTCACCTTCATGGCCTATCCAGGATAAATCTGTGGGATTATAAGCTAGAATCTCTCTCTCTCTCTCTCTCTCTCTCTCTCTCTCTCTCTCTCTCTCTCTCTCTCTCTCTCTCTCTCTCTCTCTCTCTCTCTCTCTCTCTCTCTCTCTCTCTCTCTCTCTCTCTATATATATATATATATATATATATATATATATATAATGTGCTTGTACATTGTCATTGTTGTAGTAGGGTTCAATGCCATTTTTCAGCACAAGACAGGCTATACATTTCGGGCAGTATAACTGGTGGAGTACGAACCCTGGAAAACCGCAATCAGAACCACCCACGAGAAGTTACTGGCAAACTTTCTCACGTATACACGTTAGCCGAGTCTGAGACTCGAACCCACGCAGACAGAGGTGAAATAGCAGTGATCAGGAACGGCGAATGCTTTAGACCACTTGGCTACTAGACCACTCAGAACCCCGCGTTTGTACATAGGTACAGATGTGTGTAAATATATAGGTACATATGAACAGAAAAATACATGCAATCATACATGCATGCATGCATGCATGCAAACACATTTGTACGTACATACATACATACATACATACATACATACATACATACATACATACATACATACATACATACATACATACATACATACATACATACATACATACATACATGCATGCATGCATGCATGCATACATACATACATACATACATACATACATACATACATACATACATACATACATACATACATACATACATACATACATACATACATGCATACATACATACATGCATGCATGCGCATGCATACATACATACATACATACATACATACATACATACATACATACATACATACATACATACATACATACATACATACATACATACATACATACATACATACATACATACATACATACATACATACATACATACATACATACATACATAAGTGTCAAGTATGCAACACTGACACTAAAGCATAGTGTCAAATGTAAAACTCAGAAGAACCTAATTATAATCCCAAGCAATCTCCAGGCTACACATAACTACGTTCTGGACATGTCATTGCTTCTTTAGTGTTGTTAAATAATTGATATTGTGGTCATTCCGACCTTATAGTCAGTCTGAACAGTAATGGTCATCCGGTCAATTGTGATCTACCATTGTATTTTGAATAAAGCACTCTCAATAGCATTTTGCTGTGAAATTTACCAAATGAAAACAAACCTCTGGTTTCAGAAAAAATTATACTAAATTTCAGAGATTTTCATGTAGCTTATTTTCGGAACGTTCGAAAAATAAGATTAACAAAAATGAAAGAAGAGTTTTATCCGTTATCTGCCATGATGCTATCTCAACACATCACTCCAGCTCTTTGATTAACTAGCTGGACTGAATTTAAATTCCGTTATGTACTGGACTTAAATTACTTTCGTTGTGTGTTTAATTTGTACTGTGTGTCAGCATTTGTCCATGATTATATGTTATTCATATTTAACTTTTATTGTGCGATCTTTGTCCATAATTGGGGGTAGGAGTTTTGGGCTAACCTGACTAATGTGTTTCTTTAAATACCATATTACATAGGTAATGTTTGTCTATTATTGTATATTTTATATTAAGATTATTATCATTTTTAGATAAATATGTTTACTTGGATTGAATTCAGGACATTGGTTTTCCCTAGAGAATTGCTGGTTTACCTGCTGTTTTCCATGCTATTTTTTAAAGTAAACTTAGACTGTTATAGAATGAATTTTTGAACACTATCATCCTAGTCCTAATATTATGATTTAGGTTTTTATACATAGGGGAATTAACAGAAATTCCTTATTCATATCTTAACATCCACAGAGGAATCTGTCTTTTAGTTTTGTTCAGATTTAATTTAACATGATGTATTTATTATATTATTCTTTGGAATTACAAAGTGCTCAAAAATACTTTCGGACTAAATCATTATTTGAGGTTTGAACTAGAGACGAATTCATCAATAGACATTTTGGATTATATCGTTGTGATATATCAAGACACATAACACATCAACACTCTTCTAGGCTACTAGTACATCAGCATTTTTAAGATTGGAATGCACTCGGAATACAACTAGAATTCATTCAGAATACTCAATACATTGGTCTTGAATATAATTTTTTTGCTATTTGGGATTTAATTAACAATGACGTATGTTCTTTTTTAAAGTTTCACGTTGTATTCTAGGGAAATAAATTATTGTTTAAATTTTACAAAACGTATTGGTTTTCGCTCTTTTCTGTTATTTAGTTTCAGATCATGGAGTCGTAACCCTTCTTGTAATGGACTTAACGTACGTTCCGTTGTTAATGACTGAACTATTCTATAATTCTAAATAAGGTTTGCTTTAAATTTTTTACTTTAGTAAATATATAGCAGTGTTCCCTTCGATCTTGTTAAATATTCTATAAAAAGGGTGGGTTGGGGAACCTTTTGGCAATTTGGATGGGAGTGCGCATCTGAAGAACCTCCTCAAAAAGGTCTCCGGTTACATACCAAAAGTTGCATTTAAATTAATATAACTTCATAAAAAATACGCATATATATATATATATATATATATATATATATATATATATATATATATATATATATATATATATATATATATATATATATATATATATAGGTAGGTAGGTAGGTAGGTAGGTAGGTAGGTAGGTAGGTGTGTGTGTGTGCGCGCGCGCGCGCGCGCGCGTGTGTGTGTGATTAATCGTTATGGAAGATTGCCCATGTCTCATCAGATATGTATAGTTTCTAATCTTGTTTGTCCCCTGTATTTAATTGTACCAAGATTCCTAACTATGGACGTGTTTATGCACTGAGAATATGAGATAAGGACCCAAACGTGTACCGAGAATTTATTGAAATGCAGCCGGTTATAACAACGTAATAAATACGATGGGGTCTCCCCGTGTATTATATTTGTATTTACAAGCAGAGAGGAAGCTAAATTTTATACGGAAAATCAAATTCGAATGTAGAAGTTTTCTGTCTCTTTTTATTTATATAGCTCGTCTCAGATGAATACTGAAATTTATGAAAATCGAACAACCTCAATATTTTACTCAGCAAGTTGCAAAACGCTGAATTCATTTAACTCAAGCTAAGGTTCTCATACTGAGCACACATCCATGTAAGACATGGTGACATGTAAATATCGCGTGAATTTCATTGAATGGTATTATCCTTGAAAGTGCTCACTTGTTGGACGGTGTAGAGTACGTATTGTGTGCAGTGTTGCATGCGCAGGACCCATTAATTATAGATCATTGGGTTGGTGATGTTACATATTGTGGGCGAGACCGAAGAACAATATGGCCTGCTTGTGATTCGAGCTAGATTACGGCAGTTATACAAGCACGCAAGCGCGTGCACACACACACACACACACACACACACACACACACACACACACACACACACACACACACACACACACACGCTGTTTTGAATTTAATTTATTTTCGCGAAAGTAAATTGAATATAAATATTTGCTGATAAATACTGATACAACAATATCTTGACTGAACTGCTCGTACAGACATACACTGATGTGACTTTATCGACTCGTACTTTAAGATAGACTTTTACTTCACGTCGTGTTACACGGCAACAAACTTATCGGATCCATAGCATACTCCATGGGATAATCCAGTTACTGGACGTTGTTAAGTATTTAATAGGCATATTTAATAAATGTATTGTTATTTTCACTGTTGATTATCGTTCACTCGCTCGAAGTAGATGGGTCTAACAAACGCTTTCCTCCCTATGCTCCCTATCTTAAAATGTGTCTCGCCGAAAATCTAACATTATAACCACAATAATCTATGTCTTTGAGATAATATGAAAATGTAAATAAAAGACCTGACATTTTTGTATTTATTTTGATGTTGGCCATGTAGAAATCCGACTAGCTACAAATAGAGACGTTTTCATGCCATGCAGCTGCAGTAAAACTGCTGCGCATGTGCAAAGAAAACATGACAACAATCCAAATACCTTGTACGTCATAAATCCAGCTTTATTTCTTCATCAGACTTTAATCTTATATAACTATACACCTAACAAAAAGGTATTACGTCATATATGCGATAGAACCGTAATTTAATTCGACAGTAAACCCCTAAACATTCTTATCTGAAAATGGCTAAGCAGACGACATATCATTAAACGCTGTCATGCGCAGTGATGAACTCGGTGTTAGAACACCTGCTTTTAATGATCTCATTTGCACAACATAAAATCGTTCTCCGTCACGAAAATAAGAAAGAAGTCACATCGCGGTCTGTTTGACTGATTAACTGACCATATGTGATACAGGAATGGCATAAAAAAAATGCAACGAAGTGGTTCTGTTTCTAATATGTGTGATTAACTGATCAAATATTATATTGGACAGGTGATACCTTCTCTTAATTAACATTTGCAGCTAAGGACGAAACGAAAAGAAATATTTAGTATGAAAATTTTAGCTCACAATCTCGCTAACGTTATTCATAATGAAATAATTTCTAGCAAGAATGAAACTACATACACTAGTATAACCCTTTATATAAGACTTGGATGGTTATAACAAGATTTTATTCAACATGTATCATCAAATAATTTGAACCAAAATGCAAACTGCAAGAAAAATATAACAATTTTCACGTTTTTTTTGCTGAATAATGTAATATTATATCTAGCTTATGCACATAACAAGTTAAAGTTAAAAATATGCTGATTTTATTATCAAAATTTGTCATGGATCTCTCCAATGTGGTTGTCCGTACATACGAAAAACAAACTTTACGTGCAATTATATCGGCAGTAGGCTAACGTGGATACGTGTGAAAGCGTGCCAGTAGCTTCTCGTAGGACGGTGTTTTTTCCCGGGGTTTTTCCGCCAATTATACTGGCCACCATGCATTGCCTATCTTGTGCTGAAAATGGCGTTAAACCATACAATAATAACAACAACAACAACAACAACAATATCGGCTCTAAATAATTCACTTGTTTTCATGTGCCATAAAATACAAGCCAAACTAACAGGTTGTACCATTTCTATTAATAGCAACCAAGTGTTTACCTGTTCAAAATGAGTATCAGCCCATCACATTTTAGCCTCATGTTGCTAAGTCAACTGAGCGACACGTGCGCTTTGATCATGTAGGTCACTTGATTTTGAACTAGGGCACTATTACACAAACAATAAGCTTTGCCTTAAGACAAAATAAAGCAAAATCGTCATAAGATCGTCCAAATAACGCATAACAGCAGACTTGTCTCACAAAAGACTATAAAAAAATTGAAGAAAATGGAATTTTATTGCCAATTCATGGACACCATATAGATTATATAAACATTTTTCTTTTGAAAAATTGTAGTATTAGTAGTATATATAGATCTAAATTGCTAAATATTTTAATAGTCCTCAACAACAAACTCCGCGATCTTTAAAAATAATTTTCTTGTTATACATTCGACCATTGGGATCGATGTTCATATGAAGACTCAGAGAGATCGGAGAGAATAGAGCTAGAGGCTGCTAGGATATTACCCGGTCTAACCGGAAGTGACAACGCACAGAATATCAGTAAAGAAAGTGGCTGTACAACTCTCTCAGAACGAAGAAAATCATACAAACTTGTTTTCATAGAACGATTTATAATAATTCACCAAACAATTTCCTTATTCGGTAGGAGAAGCGTCACGATACAACTTGATTAATTGACAAAGCTTCTTTACATTAAATGCCAGATTTAAAAAAAATACTTTCCATAACACTTGTGGTCTGATATGGAAAACCCTACATGAAACAACCCCCAAATAGTACAGTTGAGTTGATCACCCTAAATTGTACTGTGGCCGAAGTTTCAGTCTATTTGCAATATCGCTCACCAAGTTGAGAGAGTCATTTACACTTTTCAAGTAAACGTCCTCATACATTTTGGAGACAAAATGTTACGTAAAGTTTCATTCACATGTTGCAGACAGTTCAGTGATCAATACTTGATGAAATTATTCAAAGAGAGTAAAATGACAATACGGTGCGATTCTCATATCCGTGCAGCTATCGGTCACAAGACCGAATAATTGTAAGCCTTTTAATGAATTACTATACACATACAAGTTTGGACTGTTGACCGAAGCTTGCTATAATGTGACTACATGATTGAAGCGCGCGCGTGTGTGAGTGTGTGTGATCCACACACATCTTTAACATTTGATACATTTGTGCTTGCGCTTAGTCAAGATCCACCTGCATCGATAATCCTCCTAAATGCAAATTATTTATGACTTTAATTACAAACTCTTCCAAATTAATCATCATTCCACAAAAAGAGAATAGATTATATGATTCTCCATACCAGTCTATCTCACGACAGGTAACCTAAGTGTTAAACACCGATCGTACGCAATACCAAGAGCACGAAGGGTAACGGACATGCAACAACGCTTGCTGTTTTTGCTGTCTCACCTATCCACATTCGCCGAATCTTATAATCGAACCCACAGAGACAGAGGTGGTCCTTAACGGAGAGCGCTTTAGACCACTAGGTCACCCGGGGCTCCCACAACGCTAGCTGCTTGAAATTTTAACAATAAAAAAAGAAATCAATCTACACAATAGAATTAAGCCGTTACATAACATAAACTTACTTGTCTAAAAAGAAAAATAAGAGCAATTACACTTTTTTACATGTTCAATATACATTCAAAAGTTGAGGGAAGAAACACTCGCATTTTCTGGTAGTTACAACCAGTCCAATATCGTGACAAGATTCACTTTGCACAGCTAAGATCGTATTTGTTGTCCGTTTAATATTTTTATTTCAGATTTAATTGTCTGCATCTAGCGTTGTCGGAATAAACTGTCTCGACGTTTGCATGATCTTTTCATTAATCTATATTTACTACTCGGTTGCAAACATAGTTTCACTTTTTGACTGTAATTAGTTTAAAACAACTCGATATGAATATTTTGCACGAATAAACTGAGAGGTGGATGTAAGTTAGTATATATCAGAATTATTTCTAACTTAGTGCCGGTTCCATTTACATCAAGGAATCTAAAGCGCCCTCTAGGACAAAGAGATGAAGCTCCTTTGTAACAATATTAGTCACTAAAGGCTTTAAGTAAGTGAGTTGTGTATGCTAATTAAATGCAGGTATAGACGTGCGCATACAATTGTTTAGAGTCAAGGGCTGACAGGCTATATCAACAAGCTGCCATAGACCGTCAGTACCAGCAGATTGTGGCCTGATAAGTCCTTCATCTTGCCAGTATGGTACTGTTAATATATTTCTCTTTCTCATAATCATACAACATAATACTAATTTTGATAATGAGTCAATTGGAGATCTTATGGCATCATTGTAAGCAACCTATACGTTATAATCTGTAAAATTAATTACCCAGTTCGAAAAAAAAATTGTCTGACTTCGAAACGCTCATTGTTACACAAAAGGAAAGCTTAAATGATTGGATGTGTATTGTGTTATTGATATGTTTACGTTGAAATCTGATGAAAATTAAATACCTTGTCACATTTATCCACTAATATCAGCATTAATGCCAAAGAAGAATGTATCGTCTATGAAACCTTTCATATTATGTTCCTTTGCTCACTATATTTCATTTCTTTTTTCTATCGGTGTGTTCTACACAATCATTGGAAAATGTCATGCACGTGATTCATATATTTCTATTAGGGCTGGTAATCCTATTAGCTCATCACAGCCGTTAACAAAAATAATATGTAAACAAAGATTGATTTCGATAAGAAATTGCTGTCGGGATCACATGCTCCGCAAAAACCCATATCTCAGATCTTGGTAACTTCATGTTTCCTACGATTTATGGGTGCCTATAATTTCTTCTTCTCTATAAATTCAACCAAATTGGCATTCATCATTATCAGACGTAACGCAGTACATAGTTTCTATGGCACGCCAGTTTCCAATAACCAATCCTGATATCTGCGTATCTTTTAGCTTTATTTGAAATATCTTGTCCTACATGTTTTAGTCTGTCAGTAGTGCTGTAACTTGATATAAAGGGGTCCCATTGTCTAAGGCGCTCGACTTCACATATCACTGATATCTCACCTCTTTTCGTGTTGGTTCGAGTCTCAATTATGCCAACATGGCTATATGAGAAAGATTGCCAGTAGCTTCCCGTGGGTCATGTGTCTTCTATGGGTGTTCCTAGGTACTTTGTCCAGCAAATATACTTTTATAGTACATCATGTGCTGAAAATATGACCTTTAATCCACAAATATCACATGCAAAAGACTTGATCGATACAATAGCCAACTTTTGTGTTCTACGAGTGGAAAGCAATGCGAAAAGATTGAACGCGTGACAATACACATTCTTTTTGACCTTTTAAATCCTTCAATGTCGCGTTCCTGTGTTGCTGATAATAGAATAAAACCACAAGAACAAGAGCATCAACAAAGAACAAAATAAACAATAAACGAAAATAAACAAGCAATCCCACAAAAAATATTGAAGAATTTGTATAGAAAATGACCATATATCATTGCAAGCTTACGATCTTTAGAAATGCATACCTACATGTGACAAATGCAATAAATTAGAATGACAATGAAACTTCAACAATGTCTCCAGAATCACCTGATTTCTTGAGAAAAGAACATTTAACTTTGCTTCAATCCAACAACGGTGCAAAAGGATCGACCATTTTTACAGCCAGTGCACTGTCTGTGTCACATCCGTTCAATATACTTTTTAGTATTCTTCATACAGGACTCCAAAAGAAGCATATACCCAATGTATTAGAATTTGCAATATGTATCCTAATGCATACCAGTAAGTTATGCTGTGCATACCACATACTGTGCATTTTACAACTTTTTAACAAACTTTCATTACCCACGTCTTTGACCTAAGCCTGTATTTTAGATGCGATACATAACCTCAGTTTGTGCAAAACTATTGCATCCTGATCATAGGCGAACATTTCTGAAACTCATTTCAAATTTCTTTCTTCAACATGCTAAATGTAAATTCTATTGCAATCTAGTCTACGAGCATAAATGGAAGATCGCCGTACTCCAAAAGGAAAACTAGATGCTGAAATTGTAACAGTAACAGGGAATTCATGCTTTTCAGCTGCATGTTGAAAGTGTTCTCGACCAATGTATGTCTGGTCTCGAGACGCATATTAATTTGGCATGGAAAGTTTGCTTTACTGAGTTATAATATTGTCTTAAAAGAATGCATTAAATCCGGGCATTGACGATATATTCTGTGTCTCAAAGTGTTTCTACAATGGCATCCATTTGACTTTGTTTTGTTCCTACAATAGCCTCGATACGACTTTGTATTATTCCTTCAATAGCCTCGATTTGACTTTGTTTTGTTTCTACAATAGCCTCGATTTGATTTTTTTTCCTACAATAGCCTCGATTTGACTTTGTTTTGTCTAAGGAATTATGCAAGTATATTTATATCTCATGCACACACCAGTTGACAAAAGTAACAACAGTATAAAGGGACAGTGTCTTTTAAAATGCTATAACTTTTTAAAAAAAAGTTATAAATTTTTTTAACTATGATCCTTTTTGATATCAAACCTAATTATTAATTAGTATTAATTTTATCGCGCCATATACAGTTTTATAGAAAAGCAAAATCATATCCTTGACATCAAATTCCTCCAAATACTTCAAAGTCATTAGTATTCACAAACCAAAGGGCTCATTTACGGTTTTTACAAGACAGTTAATGAAATAAAACACTTGTGTACAAACTGTGAAGGCTAATCGTGTTTTACGAAGATTAACTAACACTATTTAGGCATCACGATAATTTTTTTTTTAAATAAAAAGGTTTTCTTGTCAAAACGAGAACTAGGCGATAAACGGTTTATGAATAGCTTATTCGATATTTGAGCAGTACCTTCGATGATCTTTTCAAGTATTCGATTATTATATTTTTTTATTACACATACACGACAATGATGTTAAACAGCTTAACAGGAAGTAGACCAGAAACGACAGGGTTACAATGCGTTTTATGCCTTTAATAATTGAACAACTATTCATCTCGGTTTATCTCACATTCTCTAAATGAATGTGTCCATATGAACTATTTCAAATGTGATTGAGGGGTTTGCCGTTCGCTGTGAAGTCTAACCTGCATGCACCTTTCTTAGTCATGAAACACAATTTGATGCACCAAAAAAAATCAAATTTTCACGGTTGTAACTTAATACAAACGTACACTTTTTGTTTGCATGGTAAATAAAAGAGTAAACTAATTCTCCACACTTTTAATGTCTTCTTTTTGGGGGTATTGCCTTTGCATAAACCTACATAAAAAGATTGATATGGAGTATAGACTTGACTTAACATCGGGTTATATGAAGGGATTTATATGGAGTGTTGACTTAACTTAACACAGGGCTATATGAAGGGATTTATACGAAGTGTTGACTTAACACAGGGCTATATGAAGGGATTTGCACGGAGTGTTGACTTGATTTAACACAGGGCTATATCAAGGGATTTATATGGAGTGTTGACTTGACTTAACACAGGGCTATATGAAGGGATTTACACGGAGTGTTGACTTGACTTTACACAGGGCTATATGAAGGGATTTACACGGAGTGTTGACTTTACACATGGCTATATGAAGGGATTTATATGGAGTGTTGACTTAACAAAGGGCTAAAAAGGGAACTTAGGTCAGGGCAATTATGGTTGTTGCGTAATCCAAGGTCACTAAGGGCAAGTATATGTTTGGAAATAGAAGAATAAAATTCATTCTGATGCAATGTATATTTTTAAAATTGTGCTGCATTAAATTTGTATAATGCATATTACATTTTTAATCTACAGGTCTTTGATATCACCGAAGCTAAGATAGTCATTGTAGGTATAATTTTTAAATACGGTCATGCAATAACTTAAGTGAAAATTAAAGCATCATAAGGCAAAGAATTTAACTTGTATGTTATGTCTGTTGGAATGTTAAAAAAAACCCCAGAAAGAATGTAGTACGATCCATATAATTTATACCTGTGCACGTTTGCAATTTTTTCTACGAATGTTTATGCCTAATTGAAATTACAAAACACGACTATTGGAAATGATGATCAAAGGACACATCATGTAAAATGTTCATGCCTAAATCGTTTCTTTAGGTGATAATCGCGGATAAAAAAAAATATCGGCATGACACCATATTTTTGCACAGTTACAAACGTATACGTAGATGGCCTTGTGGATTCTGATATATAATACTAAAGTATGTTTGCTTCCATCTCCTATACAATTATTAATAAGGCTTTTGCTTCATGTCTAATAATTTATGCCTCGATATACAAATTTACCAAATATTTTGTCCTCGGTTGTTTAGGGTGCTGATTTAGTTTCATCTATACATGAATATCTGAGACTCGAACCCACGCGAACAGAGGCGTGCTGTCAGTGATCGGTAAATGCGAGTGCTTTACACCAACTGGACATCCTTACATATATAGTAATGAATCTGCATGAAAGAGGGGTCAACGAAACTTGTTATTATGCCCCCCCCCCGCAAAAAAAAAATTACACTGCCCTACATGTAACTTAGTAAACGAGCACTGTCTAATTGACCTAATTTCTTCTCACCAGGCAATCATTACAGAGTTCATTACACAATTCACACGTGGCATGCAACATGATTGGTCTACAATCCCGTTTACTGTCTGACTGGTCTATGATCCATTTGCTGGCGGTTTGGTCTACAATCCTGTTTACTGTCTGACTCGTCTATGCAATCCTGTTTACGGTCCACAAAGATTACCAATTGACAGTTCTTTACTACTCAATTATAATGTTATGTTTGCTTTAGTACTGACGACTACGAACTCCCAGCGTGGAACAAGTAACAATATGGTTGGCTATTTAATTCCCGAAAAGTGAAAATATGTTGTTATTGTTGTTGTTGGGCTTAACGCCATTTTTCAGCACACGATAGGCTATTCATGGCGGCCAGTATTAATGGTGGAGGAAGAAACCGGGATATCACCGGAAAGAACCACCGACCCACGAGAAGCTACTAGCAAGCTTTCTCATATATCCACATTCGCCGAATCCTAGACTCGAACCCACGCAGACAGAGGTGAGATGGCAGTGGTCTGTAACGGACAGCGCTTTAGATCACTCGGCCACTCGGAGCCCTCGTGAAAATATGTAGAATATAGAAACGTTTAAAAGTCCCGTTATTGCTGTTTATGTTCTTTTATTGACATTTAGGAAATAACTGCAAAAAAGGAACAAACTATTCGATCATTTTCCAGGTGAAGACATTCTCTGAGAATATTATCACCAACTGAACTTGCGGGATGACTGATGCATAACTGCATACAACATAAATCTGTTACATGCTGCAGTTATTTGATAGAGATTCCGTAATGCAAATATTTAAAACTGTGTAATAAGGGTCGGACAACGCAATGGATTATAAGCTCCTAAAAAATGTACTGCTTGTATAGTGTACTACTCTGCAGAACACGTGACATACCCGTAAATATGGCTAATACTTCATGATATCAACCATTAAAGCAGACAGCCTCCAAATGTAAACATAAACTGGTTGGATCCGGAGAAGATTGTTTGAGGGAAAAGACTGGTTTACGTGATATGCATTGCATTCTGTTTCAAAAAGTATACGTTTTGATTTACTTTGTTATTCAGACGTAATCCGGCGCTATACACCTCTAACGAAATAAAATTGAAATGTCATTTATAACATTTGCGTTATGTTCCGGCGTTGTTTATTTGCATACACAATTCGTTATATAATGTATCAAATACTTTATTAAATTTCTGATACTCATAACTTCAAGCTAAATAAAAGACAACTGTTCGCTTTAGTATAATCAAAATAATTTTTCAGTTGTTTTTGAGTTCCAAGTTACTTTATATTTTTCACATTTTATTCCAGCTTGTGAAAAAAAACTGGCTAACAATCCGACCTACAATATGTAATAGAATGTACCCAATCAAGAAATGCTTGCTCTCACGTAGCCCGCCCATTGGTTATAGTCAGTGTGATTGACATGTCCAAATAGTATATACACAGAATGAAATTTTTATGAATCATGTGTGCCAATACGGAATAAGCTGCGCGCGCACCATCTGCCTTAGCGTCGGTGTTAGAATACTAGAATACCTTTACAGCGGTTCCATCGTCCGCTTAGCAGTAACTCCCACCTATGTTTTAGACGGAACTGGCAGAGTATAATACAAGGAGATCAAGCAAATTAATGTACCGATAATTTGTCCCCGCATCGCCATTTTGGATGCAAAGCTTCACTCGTTGACGGATAACAACATTAACATGCTTACAATGAATTTTCATTACGAGAAGGTAACAGCTTATAGGTCATGGCAAGACCAGTAAATAGGGTAATTAAAACTACTGTCTTCAAAGAGATTTGATATTTACATGTAGTCCAAGGAATCAGTAGCAATATACACGTAAGTCTTCGAGAAATGGTTTTGTATCACCCATTTTAAATATTTCTGTTGTCATATTTTGTGATGATGATGACGCTGTTGAAAATGAAAATTATGATGACAATGTTGATGATTGTTTTTATAATCATATTGCATGAAAATACATATGCCTTTGAACACACACAAACAAACACACACACATCAGCTGTTTGACGTCCTAGCAACACTTGTCCTGCAATAGCAATGCAATATTGATCTGCGGACATCGGTAACCGTATATGTCATCATTAATTTTGGCAATTGCAAAATCTTTAATTACATTATATGCGATAGATTTCTTTTTTTCATTTTGAACTGAATATATTGCAGCACAAAAAATCTTCATTGATCTTTACGCTATAGCACAGATATAACTAACATGGATGCATTTGTGCCATGTAACTTTGTTGTTGATCATGCAAGTTAATTCTGAACTCAAGGGTATCTTTGCACTGATGTTCAGATGAAACTACTTGGAAATCAATATATATATATATATATATATATATATATATATATATATATATATATATATATATATATATATATATATATATATATATATTTCATTATTATCTTCAATAGATTTATCCTTAAAAAAAATTCCAGCACACATACACACACACTATATATATATATATATATCTATATATATATATATATATATATATATATATATATATATATATATATATATGTATGTATGTATGTATGTATGTATGTATGTATGTATGTATGTATGTATGTATGTATGTATGTATGTATGTATGTATGTATGTATGTATGTATGTATGTATGTATGTATGTATGTATGTATGTATGTATGTATGTGCGTATGTATGCATGCATGCATATGAATGTAAGGCTTACGTATTTACTTTTATAGAAAGTGAAACAGAAGCAATGTACATGTCATAAATATTTTCAACCATATACTTCATATACATTCTTAGCTCATAGTTGTGACAGTAATTCTAACAGTAACAACATTATTTATTCTTGTAGTTTTAGAGTTTTCTATTGTTGTTTGTTAATTTTATTTGTTCACATTTATGAGCCTGGCTCCTGCTTCGATAGCGGTGGAGGCGGTGAAGTTGTGTGTGTGTGTGTGTGTGTGTGTATGTGTGTGTGATTTGGATTGGTAACGTAGCTTTAACAATGTTTCAGTCATATTGCTATGATGTCTGCAGTGTGGCAGTTTATAGTGATGTCTAGCACTGGGGAATCATGTTGCAGACATGAAATATGATATCCCACCCAATCGTATTATCCTGGTACCAAGCGATGCAGTTGCTAGCACCATTTTTTTTGTAAGACTTTGATATGAATCGGCAGGGTTTCGAACCAGCTACCACCCGCGACGTTTATATACTGCCGACTTCGGATTCTTTTACCACTTAGGCCCCAGGAGCGGTCGGCGGTGAAGTAAACACACACACACACACACACACACACACACACACACACACACACACATACACACACACACAGTACCATACTATATGCAAAGTATTTCTTATACACTTAGAATAAAGGATTATAGTCGAGAACTATCGCAACTTTACCAAGCATTTAACCTGAAATTGAGAATGACTACGGCGAATAAAGAGATTAATCTATACAAATTCTTGCTGTTTGGTTATTAGTGTTCATTGTTATGTATTTTATTTATTATTAGTTTAGACATAAGTAAATTAAAAATTGTTAAAAAATTTTACGTTATCTATCCCATGAAAGCTTAATGTTCACACAACAATTTATTACCTCTATATGGAATACATTTTATTTATTTATTCGGAGTACATCTGATCCAAAAATAAAATATCCATGTGGATGAAACACCAGAATAAAATAGTAACATGGAACAATATTAAACATTCAAACTCTTTCAAACAGCTGGTCTTACATACAACAACGTATAGCAAAAAAACCAAAAACAGCATTTGGCTCGCGATCATACTGTAAAGTTAATAATTCATGTTATCGACATCATGTCCCACCAGAAAATCAATCACTAATTAGGATTAATTTGTTCAGGGATTAGGACTGAGGGTGGAGACCTTACATGACACGACACATCTAGTTGGTATTTTCAATATTTTTTTATCGCAAATTACCAAGACCGGCGATACATTCTGACTGGAATTCGTAATTTACAAATGACCGCGATATAGAAAACACAATATAGAGTGTAAAGAACAAGAATATCAGGACCAGTCAAAAGGACAGGTATCTTGAGACAATCGGGGCTGTTAAGTGTCCCCGCAATTAATAACTGCACTATGTTATTCAATCTAACTTGCATAGCTTTAAATTTAAAAAATATTAAGAGACTCTAAGTATTTTTTTTAGTTATAGAGCTTCGAGAGTGTGTTAATAATTATAGAGCTTCGAGAGTATGTTAAGTTTTGTTGGTATCGCACTTTTGTTACTATGGGGTCTGGCGAAAATTAATGCACTGTATTATTTGATAGCGGTGACGATGTGTGAGCCAAGGAGCAAAAACCACACAAAGGAGGTTAAAATATGGACGTACGAAGTAACTTTCAGCTACTATAACTCAGCACGAATTTTTGAATTAAGTGTAAATTTTGAAATCACATTTTTTCTTATTTATTACAACTTTGCAAGTATTAAAATTTAAGAAAACTCAAACAAAAACTGTTTTTGTGCAAATTGTTGGAGGGCAGGTCTTGCTGTTAATAGTGAAACAAGTAATTAAACTTGTAAAAAGGATTTTTTCATCATGCTAATGCAGTTTACATACATACATACATACATACATACATACATACATACATACATACATACATACATACATACATACATACATACATACATACATACATACATACATACATACATACATACATACATACATACATACATACATACATACACACACACACACACACACACACACACACACACACACACATACATACATACATACATACATACATACATACATACATACATACATACATACATACATACATACATACATACATACATACATACATACATACATACATACATACATACATACATACATACATAACTCTTAGACAGATGTACGATCCGTAAACAGGTGAATATAATTTATTGCTTGAGTAAAAATATTCCTTTTTTGCACAGTCGAACATTTCCATATTTTACTAATCGCAGAGAGGCGATACTTTATTAGACAGTCACATGAAAAAAATATTCTAATTTTTTTTATTAACTCTTGAGTTTTTTCCATGTTTAATGAAAAAATAGATATATACTATACAATGTAGATATATTAACTATATCACACCTACGCACAGTTTATCGATTTGCTCATAATAAATACGAGATTAATTCGCTGATTCATCCATGAAAATAGCAATATAGATAACTAGGCATTATCAATAACCAATTAAGGTGCACCCAATGCGGTGTGCATGACATAATTATGTATTGACTAATTATACTACGCGAAATTCAGAACATTCCACATTGTTACCAGCTTAATGGAGTACAAAATCACAATGGTGTACAAATCAATTACTGTTGAGTGGATTAAATGGATATTAACTATTGCAACTATTTCCATGGAGACGAAACGGAAATAAGTCATTGTACTTGAATTAAAAACCAAAGACACAATTATATATATATATATATATATATATATATATATATATATATATATATATATATATATATATATATATATATATATATATATATATATATATATATGATGTGTGTGATAAATAAGACATGGCATTGCAGAAAAAATTAATGAGGTAACAGCGACATGATATTTTAATCCTTCAATGACGATATGTTTACAATAAAAAAATTAGTTATTTGTTTTCATTAAGTCTTTTTTTAAGATTTGTATATTTATCTAATTGCTGTCTTAATGATGTACCTACATAATAATAATTTGTTTTCATCGTTGAATATTTTTTGTGTTTTATTTTCATTTGTTTCAGTGGTTTTTCTGCATACTAACATCACACAAATGCGACGTCTTACCCCTCTCTCAGTAGCAAATTTTATATGTAGGCACTCGTTCATGGATAACATATATTTCCAATCTATGAATTTGATCTTCAGTTTGATTCATATATCCTTAACTGGCAATATTTACTGAAATTAGCGGGATGTTCACTTTTCAACTAAGTACAACCAAATAGATCTACTGCAACTAAATTATAATACACAGAAGATAATATAAAATAAATACTGTTGAGACTAATAACAGACTTTATGTTACTTACCTAAATAAAGTGACTGAACAATTATTCCAGATCCAGTTAGGTAGTAAACGCAATAGATCGCTAGTACATCCACTCTAGTATACATCGTCTGTCAGTTTTAATGAGAACTTGGCAATGCATTGGAATTCATCCACATAGGCACTGCATTTTTCTCTCTTTCTTACAGTTTGATCATTTAATTAAATCCTCGAAGAAATCGAATAGATGAATTAATTTTTTTCCAATAGCTATCTTTTTTCATCTTCGCTGAAAGACACAGCTACAGATTTCTTGTTCACTGTGGCTTGGGATAGAAAAAGCTTGGCAATGCATGGGAATTTTTACGTATATAGACACCAGAGTTGGTCTCTTTAATCATGTTTGGACCATAATTAAATCTTAGTATCCTTTGACTGAATGTGCTTTAATCTCCGATTGATATATGCTACCCAAGCGATGTTCTTCACTGCACACTTTCTCTCTTGTGATAAGATTTCAATAACGAAAGCATTATGAAGTCGGTCAGTCTCACTGCGATACTAGGGGAGAACAGGTTAGCAGCTCGCACACGTTTTTCAATACATGGCAGCAGTACACTTCGTCTTTAATTACAACATTTCGATACTGTTCTTAGCATCAGATCAAGAACAAGTCTCAGCCTGTTATTTGTCTACAGGAGTATATAATGGATTTCGTGAAACCCGTCTTGTCGACTCTCCTGCATAATTTTCATTTCTTCTTTCTCTCTCATAAGTTGTCTTCGTGGAATGTTACTCGTTGAGACTTACATCACCTATGGGAAGCAACTGAAATGTTATTTATAACGAGCAATTAAACAAAAGCTCACGGGAGATAAATCTGCAATAACAAACACAACGGAACGAACCCATTCTGTATGTAAATAGAGAACATAAAGGAATATAAGATGAAGTTTAGATCATTACTGAAATCGTTATCCTAGTTATAAAATAATAACCTGAAAAGTAGTACAGGTGTCGTGCGTCTTACATCTTCTAGTAATATATCTTTATGACTAATACATAATACTAATATTCCTATCTGTTTCCGAAGTTTCTCTACTAACTAACTCATTTATTTCAGCCAATCCGTGTCCTACTTCTAATTAATAAATTTATATGTGGCAACAACAAATTTTTGAAAGATCATTTTTTTGCGTATTAAGCAATACAAATGAAATCACTTACATTTCAATAGGGACGTACTATTTATGATTTTAGCTACTCATTTATTATGACAAATTTTACAGGTATTTGAATTCAACAGAAAAGTCAACGTTTTTACAAAATTGTGTTTTATGTTTTAATATACTTCTACTTCTGTATAAAAATAAAATATGTGTGCTAAGTGAAATCACACACACACACACACACACACACACACACATATATATATATATATATATATATATATATATATATATATATATATATATATATATATATATATATATTTTATATATATATAGATATATATATATATATATATATATATATATATATATATATAAGGAAACACTATATTTTGGCATCACAACTGAATGTTTTGCAAGTGCACGTACAAGACAGTATCTCTGTTGCTGACGTTTATACAGAATCTCTTGGCAACGTTTCGAAATTAACATGGATGTTTATTACAAAATGCCATTAAAACTTTGTATAACTGTTTTCATGGTCCTAAAATCATTTGCTAAGCTTAAATTCTCTGTTCTGTTCTTCATAACTAATACATCTGGGAATGTATACCGACTTTCTTTCTGGCCTGTAGGATTTTCCTTTTTATTTCATTGATAGAACCTCTTCAATGAAACATTTTTTTAAAAAAAAAATTAAAATTCCTATTTTTCTCTACGATTTGGATTGTAACTTTTGGTTCTCACGCTGAGTGCCTTACATAATAGCCAATACTTAAATTTATTAGTAAGAAATTCGATAAGCGAAATTTTTTGTTGGTTATGTCCTAACATAATTTTCATTATCGTTACATTTTTAATTGTACAAATCGGTGACATATTTTACAGGACGTTTTTCTTTCTTCGATATCAATTACAATATCCTTAATTGTTTTATTTCTCCGATGCTTTCGTTTCTTTCTTTTTAAAATGTACAATCAAGTCGAGTACGGTTTGGTTTCTTGGCTCTGGGAAAACATTTTGAGGTGTTTCCAACTTATGTACAATCATATGACCGTCTCTATTTCAGGTCAAGACTAATGGAACACGGTCCATTTTGTTTATTCACAAAGACTAGAATATTTAGTCTTCAAGGTTACAACCCTTTTCTTTTTCTGTTACTCTGCATCGCTCTGCCTTTCACGGTCTGTCCGTCTGTCTATCTTATTCTTTCTGTCACTCTCTGTATTTCACTCTATCACTCATTCTTTCTCAATGACCGTCTTTCACGTTGTCTGTCGGTCTGTCTCCCATTGTTTTTGTATCGTTCTGTTTTTCTGACTATCTTTCATTATTTTCGCATTGCTCGATCATTCACTGTTTGTCTCTCGCACTTTCCGTGTCGCTCTGTCTGTCTGTACATTATTTTTCCCTACAGTATTTTAACAATTTTTGTGCCTGCCATAAATTTGTTTCAACAATCGTTTCTAATAGTGACATTGAAACTCAGAGTTGCCTAGTTTTTAATTAAGAACGACGTATTACAAATTATGATTTACGACAAATTTATCATCTGTGAGACATGTTGAAACCAAAATAACGTTTTTAACGTATTCGTCAATTTTTCGAAATTCAGACATCGTAGGTCTAAACTAATCAGCAATATATATATATATATATATATATATATATATATATATATATATATATATATATATATATATATATATATATATATATATATATATATATATATATATATATATATATATATATATTCAGGCTGTGGAATCGGATGTCTTAACACCAGTGCATTATAAACGCTCCGGTGGCCTAGTGGTTAGAGCGTCCACCTCAGAATCATTAAGTGTTGGGTTTGATCCCCGGTCGTGTCATACCAAAGACTTACAAAAATTTTACTAACAGCTGCCTCGCTTGATGCTCAGCATTAAGAGATTAGTGCTAGGACTGGTCGGCCCGGTGTCGGGATAATGTGTCTGGGTGGGATATCATGCTAGATGTCTGCAGCATGATGCCCCAGTGCTAGACATCACTATAACTGCCACACTGTAGACATCGTAGCGATGTGACTGAAAAATTGTTAAAGCTTCGTTAAAAATCATAATCACATCACATCACCAGTGCATTACACAGAATATGCAGGTGGATTCAAAGAAACCCTGTAACAATGTACATACTAGTATCTCGTTCCGAGTTGACTTAAATGTATTAGCATCCCCTTAAGTTCCATTTGATGTTTGCTTGAATGTGAATTCACCACTTAATTATTTTTACGAGTTAGTGGGGTCTTTTGTCGATACAAAATTATGCTACGTTGGAAGTCAAGTAAAGTTTTTGCATGTACAGAGATTTGGCAAATATTTATTCATTCCGGTTTCATTCTTGACTTTGGGAAACTATGAGCAGAGTTTGCAGTTTATGCTCAGATTATTTATTGAAATTATTCATTGAAATCACAAAGTGCTTTGAGTGATTGAGAAGTCATTCAAAGACAAGATGTAATGTATCATTTTGGTACATCAAGACATTCTAGACTCTTGGTGTATCAGGGCATTCAAAATTATTGGAATTGATTTGGAACATTCTATACTTTTGGACTTGTGAAAATTTAGGATGTCACGAAACCGTTTCTTTTAAATTTTCACTTTCTATTCTAGAGCTTTGCTTACCAGCCTTCTAGAGTACGAAGACTCATTTTTAACTTCTGTAATGGTGGAATTCTTTTTTATAAATATTTTCGCAGTACATTTTGTCGTGGCCGTGTGACACGTAATCATCAAGATAGACATATGAGATAGCCTCGCATTAAGTTGGCAGCTCGTGATCGGAGTAACTTAGCAGCTGTTGATTGTCAACGCCACTCTTGTTGGGGGAGGGGGCATAATTTAATTTTAGTTAGAGTATTTTCGATAGCCGTGAGACTGGTATGTTAACAAAAGGTCATGTACTGGGAAATGACAGAGATGAGACAAGGCAGAGAAAATTTGAAATTTTAGGCCATTTGGAACAGGTGTCATAAAATTATATTTTCTTGAATATTTGTTTCTAAATGTGGTCTGCAGAACATCATTCCGACCTCGATGGGAGAGTTTACACATTTCGATAGGGGAGACAATAATCCTGATTAAACAATGATATGTGGGCTCCCAGAACAAATTTAAGGTTTTAAACTAATTTACATCGCGAAATTAGTCGAAGATTCTCTTGGAAGCCAGAATGCAGTTCCAGGGAAATTTATTAAGTAAGTTCTTTCGTTAAATTAATTGTCGAAGGAACAAATGATCTAGAAATTTGAGAAAAAAAGAGACAGGGAATTCTCTGGTAATGAGCGAGCGAGGGCTTGGGATTCATACAGAAAAATCGCTTCATACCTGTACTGCACAGTTAAAAAGAGAGCAATATACAATCAAGACAGATGATGACCCGAAGAGAGAGAGAGAGAGAGAGAGAGAGAGAGAGAGAGAGAGAGAGAGAGAGAGAGAGAGAGAGAGAGAAGAAGAAGAAGAAGAAGAAGAAGAAGAAGAAGAAGAAGGAAGAAGAAGAAGAAGAAGAGGGAAGAAAAAGAAGGAAGAAGAAGAAGAAGAAGAAGAAGAAGAAGAAGAAGAAGAAGAAGAAGAAAAAGAAGAAGAAGAAGAAATATGGTTACGATAACCTACAACCTATCACCAGTAGTGTCTTAGAAAAAATGACCAGTAGTGTCTTAGAAAAAATCAGGATCAACCATGTTATGCTGACATGTCGGGAATTTAAGATGGACCAGTCACTCGATTATCTCATGAAATTTGTTTTATCGGTGTTACAGAGCGACTAATTGAATTTCGCATCAAGATTGCAACTTTATTTCTAAGAGAAAGTGAATAATTCGAATGACATGTTCAATTTCATTTTATTTATGTAACTGATTAAATTGTTATAGTTTACATACCAGGGTTTATGTTGTTCTGTTCTATCTTTTTCCTCAGATTTATGTTATTCCATCTATTAATTTCATATTTTATTTATTGTTTCCAGTCAATAACACATTGGTCGATCATTTCCTAGATAAGGGTAACCAAAGCACAATAAGGTGTGGAAGATTACAGCTACGACAATTTAATGCATATCTGAGAACCCCACAGTTGTAAATGAATTCGCAGTTTATTTATCACAACAACAAATATTTAGTGGGGTTTGTAATGGTGGTTATCAATGTTTTGAGGATGAATGACTACGGTAATAACATCAGGTCGAGTGAATATTAAAATATGAAATTAATTAATGGAATAAATAAATTCTGAGCAGAAATATAAAATAAAACAACGAGATCCCCCTTGATGTAGAGTATAACAATTTAATTAGGTCAGATGAAAATATTACAAGACAGATTCCAACTTTACCAGAAAAATAAATGAACACTAAGATCTAAAATGCAAGAGGAAGTACCGTTGTATATAGACAGAGCAAGTTTCATCATGAAATCGAGTGAATGTTTAGAACTTCAATTGCCCGAAATAGACATTATCATATTTCACAATATACATCAACTGCTAATTGGTTTCTGGTCATAACCTTGAAATCAATACACCAGTATAGTATTTGTCTACCAGACAATTAGCATAGAACAGGGTAATTAATGTATTTATCCAACAGAACAATTTGCCATTACCAACTGATCAATAGCAAAATCTGCTTTTGCTTAATGATAATTAAGCCTCTGCTGTGTGAACTATCATTCTTAATGTTGGACTCAAATGTTAATATAACCAATTCATAGGTTAAACAATTCACATCTTAGTTCAACAAATAGATCAAACCAATTTCACTTATTAGCTTAACAAAACTATTGATTACTAACAATTAATTGTCACAAAATATCACACAAACCTGATAAAAATTAATTCTAGCATGCATGATCCCATTATCAATCAAGAAAATCAATTCAAACAATTATCTATAAACGAAAAATTGTGTATGAAATTAAGTCACATTTGATTCTTGACTTGAGGTTCGCTCTTTTTTCTCTTTTGCACAACCGTCTCCCTACACGTCATAAACCCTAAAGTACACATCTCTTGGACAAATGCTGCGATGGTTTCGCCGCCCTCCTGAGTCAAGACGTCGTCGCCTAGCGCAAAACATAAGACTACCTTATTTGGCAATGTAAGACAATTTTAAAACACGAGACTTCCAATGGAAATGCAGCCCACACCATTAACTCCAAATTGTATCTCACTTTATCTTTCCGCTATTATTAACAAACACTCTTTTGTTTTTAATTTTACATTCCCTATTCCCGCAAAATACCGATCTCTGCAAAGTTTCAACCTATGACAAATATATCAACAACTATAAGCGCTGTTTCTGCATCACTTGAACGTTTGGCATTGCGATAAGCAAAAACAAAATATGCTTTCCTTGTTTAGTTTCGCCTGACGTACTCATCAAATTGCGCTTCATTAATAATCAACCAGGTTCCGACCAGGTCATTAAAGTACAGTATCCTTAAAAATGCCTCGGATTTGAGCAGTTGCCTATTCGCATACATCAATTTCACATTGCAATATGTTGCAATAACATATGCCAAATTTACTCAGATAAACAATATAATTGATAAATATTAGTTTATGTGCGAGGCATATTATTTAGCCAGTAGCGGATCCATTGGAATAGTCCCTATGGGCTGTGGCGTACCAATTGGGAACCACTGTTCTAGAGAAGTAAATTATTGGTTGAGTGTTACTGAAACCATTGGTTTCACTCACTTTTGTTACATATTCTAACACCATATAATCGTAACAGAAATTGCGGACTTTTCTTGGATCTTAACTTGTTTAAAATATTTCAATTGGCTTTAAATTTTAAATGACTTTGTTTCGGAAATTTGATTTTCTCTGGTAAAGATTTTTTCAACACTTTTATTAAAGTTTTAATGAAAATAAAGAAGCATTATCACCATCATCTAACTTTGTTTCAAAACCTACCCCGAAAAAAGACGAGCTTCGTCAGCTTGCCAGATATGATATTTGGAAAGAAAAAGATGAATTGAGCAATAATTCAAGAATATTTTCATTCAGTATTTGGTGGGAAAAGATTTTGGATGATAGTGTTCTGGGAATTAATAATAACTATCATAGTGTTTTTGTCAGGAAGATAAAGGAATTACAGTTTTTATAAAACCATAATGAATTGGAAGTAGCACTGATTCAGTGTCAGAAAGAAATGATGGAAATGCAAATTAAGAACGAGAGAAAGGAGTGACAAATGCATATTCAGAGAGAGAGAGAGAGAGAGAGAGAGAGAGAGAGAGAGAGAGAGAGAGAGAGAGAGAGAGAGAGAGAGAGAGAGAGAGAGAGAGAGAGAGAGAGAGAGAGAACAAACACCAAGGTTGATATAGACAGAAGAGAGGGGCACAAAAATGCAGAAAGGAAAGGGACATTTAGAGATATAAAATTAAAGAGAAATGCAGATTCTGAGTAAAAAAAAGGGGGACGGCAAGACACATTAACGAATTAGAACTGTATGGCAGAATATTCCACCGCTCACCCTTACACACATGTCCTGGTTTTGATGTTCCCAGAAATAATAGTTTAAAACCCACTTTACAAGAAAAGATGTAGATAGATATCCATCTTACTTCGTGAAAATTGTTGAAAACCCGAAACGGCTTAAACAACATTGGACTTTATTATTAAAAATGTACTTAGTGGCGGTATCTCTTCTTACGTGCACTTATTGCAATAGGTTGAGAAATAAGCAGTTGAATAAAGCGGGAGCTATTCCAAATGTTCTTATTTTGAAAGGTCACGGTCACGATCTAGTTATTTAAAAGCAATAAATTATCTGCTCGGTCAAAGAAATCCAAGTCTGATTCTATTGTTTGGAGAATAATGAACCAAATAAAATATTCTATATTACATTTGGTGATTCTGTCAAGCTTATCCCTATTAAAATATTAAGGGACACAGACTTTTTGCAGAGTCGTATGTTATCAAGTACTTTGCCTTTGTTCCAGAAGCGGTCCCCAGATGAAGTGTTCTTATTCTGGGAATAGGTTGCTGATTTGTTAATGTCTCGTTTTGACATCAGACTGAGTCTCTGGACGATTTGCTGTTAGACTTATTGATCTATCGAGGGTATTCATTTATTACTAGTCAATGACTTAACTGGAGATAAGAAAAGACAGTCATGGTGATTTTGAAATCCCTGATTTGAATCCTGCTTGTAAAGTTGTTGTTGTTGTTGGGCTTAACGCCATTTTTCAGCACACGATAGGCTATTCATGGCGGCCAGTATTAATGGTGGAGGAAGAAACCGGGAAATCACCGGAAAGAACCACCGACCCACGAGAAGCTACTGGCAAGCTTTCTCACATATCCACATTCGCTGAATCCTAGACTCGAACTCACGCAGTGGTGAGATGGCAGTGATCCGTAACGGACAGCGCTTTATACCACTCGGCCACTCGTGGCCCCTGCTTGTAAAGTTACCAGACCTATGGCATAAAGAGCTATTGAGAATGATGTTGATCAGACAATTAGTCCAGTAGCTGATGCGTCTGTTATTGTTTTCAGGTGATGTCGACAGGTGATTATTAGTCTAGCTCATGAAACTCCCTTGGTTAGTCATTTCTGGGTCAATAAGACATATTATAAGATCTTGGAACATCTTAGTTGGCCCAAAATTACAAATGATGTTTGCTAGTACTGCAAATCGTGTAGCACTTATAAAAATTTAGGAAAACCCGATCGGCTGATACTTAAGACTAATCTACAACCTATTTATGCGTTTGACGAACCATTTGGCAGAATAATGGTAGGTTGTTTCGGTCCTTTACCTAGCAAAAACGTCAGACAACCAATCCGTTTGACCACTATGTGAGCATCCTCAAGATTTCCAAAGGCAATATCTTTAAAGGTGTTTAAACGTAAACCACAGTAAAAGCTTTGATAAAGTTTCTACACTTGTTGTTTTTTGTACATATATGCAGTCTGATCGGGGTTAAATGTTTTATCTGGATTTGTCATAAAATGTACGCATACATTAGGCATCCAACAGTTTCTTCTGCCTATAGCTTATGAAAGTCAAGGAAATTTGGAAAGATTTCATCAAGCTTCGAAAACAGATATGATTCGGTCATATTGCTTTGGTTCAGGAAAAGACAGGGGTGAGAGCATTCATTTTATGTTGTTTGTTGTTATGAAATCAGTTATAGAGTTATTAGGTTTTAGTCCTTTTCAACCAGTGTTTGCACCTACTATCCGTGTTCTATTGAAGTAATTTAAAGCAACATTCTTTCAAATTAAGATTTCAAGAATAATCTTCTTGACTATGTCTCTGATTTTAAATATTACTTATTAAAAGGCGTATGAATTAGCAAGAATTGATTTTATCTCTACACATTCAAACACAAAATTATTTGTGAGAGAAATACAATGAAAGAAGTTTTTCATCCCGACTATGGCGTTCTAGATCTCTTGCCCATACCACAAAATCTTACAATGACTTAAATTATGTCATAAACACTCCTGGGAGGCGCAGACAAAACAACTTTGTGATATAATGTGTTGAGTATTTTGACAAAGATATCTCAGTTACTTATTCAAAATAGTTATTGTACCCATTCCATACACTGAGAATGTGAACGATGGAATTCAGTCTGACTGTGGCAGGCATTGATTTAACCAATCGTCGCAATTCATAAATATTATACACTCTGGACCAGGAAAAGAGTGAATTAAAACAGCTACTATGTGAATATGAGCACCTGCTTTCTGATGCTCAAGTATGAACAAACACAATCGGTCATGACGTTGAAAATTTAGATTCTAAAACAGTGAAACGCCATCCTTAATGGATAATTTCTCTCATTTATGAATTTTTGGCAAAAATAAATTCAAGAGTTACTGGTGGATGATTTTTCATAGAAACAATATAAAGTAATTGCATCTCACCATGTGTTCTTGTGCATAAACCAAATAATACATTCCGCGTTAGAATTGGCTATAGAAAGGTCTACAGTGTAATCAAAACATTTGCATCTCCAGTGTCAAGAACAGTTCATTGCATTCACAAAATTGGAAAACGAATTATGGCAAATTCCACTCAACCTAAATTTTGTTCATATTTCTCAATAATTGCGGAGCATAAGACAAATTTGTTGAGTACAAAATGTAAGTTTCCTTGGCCTGAGAAGTGCTAAGTCCAGACTTAAAAGTGCATCAGTTTTTCTTATTGCTCCAAATTAGTCAAGGATTTTAATGTATATTGATCCAAGTTATGTAGGAGTTTGTGGAGTATTGACTCCAGAAGATGAAAAATGGCTCATAGACAGTTTTCTACAACATCTACGCGATCATCAGATATATTATTTAACGATCAAAAAGAAAGTTTGGCTTTGATATTGGCTCTGCAACTTTTTGAAGTGTACATTAAATCAGTTCCTTCACCGATTATTGTGTCCAGTTTTCACAACCATCTTCCTTTCCTTAACAAAATGAAAACTGAAAAAAAATCAGAGATTACTGTGGTGGAGTTTGATGCTGAAGGAATACATTATTGATATTAAACACATCAGGAGAAAATATAAAGAGATTGAAGATGCCTTCTCACGTATATAGAATAACAAATCTGCATTAGTTATTGCCATTCATAAGACATATTTATATATTGTTACTATTGCAAAATCATATTTTACTAATATGTCAACGATAGGTTTATTGTATAAATATTTATATTCCATTATTAGCAGAGGAATTTGCTCATACACTACTCAAGTCGACAAAATTAGCAAATGTTCGAAGAGAGCTTATAATTTTAGTATTAAACGGATAAATATAAAAGCTTTTCCTAGAGATCTTATTTGTCGTCCGAATTTGTTATTTAATTGAAAGACATATACATGTATATCAGTTCATCTGGTTTCATGCAACTTATATCAAGTATTGACCATGTAAAGTGATAATGTTTTTTTAGTGCTATTTGATTTAAAATGTATATGACCTTTGAATCATTTCCCTAGAAGCACTAATTGCTTGGTCAACGTATTCGTAGGAGCCAAAATAGTCTCACGAAGTTGCGGGTTTCTAGCCAAGGATAAACTGTCACTCCCTTCCTCCTAATACTTAAGTTCCTTGTATATAATAGCAGATATTTTGTGCTTGATTATCTAAATTATATTAAAATTCGGGCTTGGTCCATGTCCACTCATTATTTCAACCAAAGTTTTTCTTGAATTTAACAAACGAGATACCAAATGTTAACTTAGCATGAATATTGATTATTTTATCGGTTTAAGCGTCTGACTATCTGATTAATGTTCGAATTTCCAAACGTGTGCTATAAACTGGTCGATGTATGGTATATCATGTCTCAAATTCCATCTTTCAAAACAATTAGTACAATTTCAGATGTTGCCTAAATTGTTGCATATCCTTTATTTTTGACAATATGTCCAGTTTGGAAATGGAATCAAATATTTGAAAAATTAACTAATTTAAACGAAGGAGATTAAATCGAGCAATTTGAGACTAAATAATTTTATCCCAACCAGCATTAATTGTTGAAAAACATCAATCAAAAATAAACAATGCATAAGTCAACGACAGCAGTTTCTATAAACGACAATTTAATTTGCAATGAAAACATTTCCTGAATATCGTCAGTTATCTTGTTTACTGTGGCAAATATTTTCAATTCATTGTAATTCCATCGTCGCATCTGTGCATGTGCGCATTACAAAGACATTCTTTGAGAGTATTTGATCATTCTGTGAGTTTCTAACCCTAAATATCACAGCAACCAATCTCTTTTTATGCTGTTTTGTCGATCAAATCGTATGCGATACCTTGAGTTAACCCTTTTCATCGCAATAAATATGTACGTAACATCCACGTTACCAAAATGACATGGCTAGATAAGATCAATCTCCTCAGAAATTTGTTTTATATATGGAACGATCAATGTTGCCCTATGTGGCAAACATTTAAAATGATTAGAATAATATGAATTAGATAAAAGTTATAGAGTAATTCTAAATACGTGGCAAACAAATTCAGCGAGTTCTTAAAAATGTTGTAATGTCTGCGCGGTGAGTTTAAGATTCGTTCAATAGTGATTGATTTCATGTTCATGTAGTTAGAAAGAAAAACAACAAATAAAATAGTTGTGAGCGAACAAACAAATGAATGTCTAACTAGAGAAATAGTCCTAGATATAGACGGAAAATATTTCAAATCCATGCAATTACATAATCTGAAATTGTACGTTGTTGATATAGGTTGTACAAAACGAATATGTCACAAAACAGACATAATGTTAAATGACAAAACAACTGACCGATGATTTGTGTCTATTAAGAGAGAGTTCTTATTGTTGGGCTTAACGCCATTTTTTAGCACACGATAGGCTATTCATGGCGGCCAGTATGAAGACGTAATTCTGGATCCCACGGTTAAAATGTGTATTTCTGTAATGCATGCGCATACATTAAACAAGGATTTTACAGCGGTTTAAAATCATTTCACACTGAGCAAGGTTCAGAAGGTATGGACAGTTTGAGTTCTCATGCTATTGTAATCTATCCTTACTGCAAACAGATTTGAAATATACAGAGCTAGGTATCAGATGTTGACTTTTGTTGCAAGGGAAAAGATATTGTTATCAGTAATGTTACGATTGAAAAATTGAAAAGCCCAAATTTACGTGAAATGGCATATATATATATATATATATATATATATATATATATATATATATATATATATATATATATATATATATATATATATATATATATATATATATATATATATATATATAAGTACCAGAATAACAAACGGAAGACGGAAGACATCACCAACTGGTAGCCTTATGGGCCAGGCTGTATATAGCAACAATGAGAATGATTGAAAATTGAATTCACAAGAAATTAAAATTGCGAAGACAACATCTTGCCTATACTTTTCTCATTTTCAAGAATCTCTATTTTGTATATATTTTTTGACTATTGTTATATTCAGGTTACATTTAGATTTCATGTACTTGAATTATCAATTGTTGTCAATTTTCCAAGGATGATATTCTTCATATTTCGTTTCGCGCGTTAAACTTATTTCACGCGTATGATGCCATTCGTCTTGCATAAATCACACAACAATTCCATTCTCTCGATATATGTCCATTAACGTCACTATCTCTATGATATTGGCAGCGTGTTTTGTTCTTTTCAAGCGTTTTCTATTTGTATATTTTCTGTCTAGATAGCTTGTGATATGATATGATATGATATGATATGATATGATATGATATGATATGATATGATATGATATGATATGATATGATATGATATGATATGATATGATATGATACGATACGATATGATACGATACGATACGATTTGACACGATACGATATGATATGATATGATATGATATGATATGATATGATATGATATGATATGATATGATATGATGTGATATGATATGATATGATATGATATGATACGATTTGACACGATACGAGATATGATATGATATGATCTGATATGATATGATATGATATGATATGATATGATATGATATAATATGATATGATATGATATGATATGATATGATATGATATGATATGATATGATATGATATGATATGATGTGATATGATATGATACGATACGATACGATTTGACACGATACGATATGATATGATATGATATGATATGATATGATATGATATGATATGATATGATATGATATGATATGATATGATTCTTTTCGTATCAGATGCGATCACATTTTTGTGTGACAAAAAAAACCTAGATAAAGATACGTTAAGTTTAGGAATTAAATTTTGAAAGCTTAGTTTAGGAAATAAATTTTTAAATCTTACAATTTAAGAAGATCTGAGTTAGTGTATAATGAACTGGCCTTTAGCCCTGGAATTAGCCCAGCTTGATTTGCTGTAAGGAGTCTCTCATCAAGGTCCTTTAGCATAAATGTACCGTGATGTGTTGCTGTGACACAAAGGCCGAATGAAACAAAAAAGCATATATATTTAACTGCTACAATTTAATTAGGTAACTTAGAGATTGTAATGACTTGTCAATAAGACAGAAACATATATGTGAATTGCTGCTGGAGAAAGTTCAATGAAGCAGCACGGATAGTCCTATTGAAATATGTTACCGGATAGTCCTATTCAAATATGTTACCGGATAGTCCTATTCAAATATGTTACCGGATAGTCCTATTCAAATATGTTACAGGATAGTCCTATTCAAATATGTTACAGGATAGTCCTATTCAAATATGTTACCGGATAGTCCTATTCAAATATGTTACCGGATAGTCCTATTCAAATATGTTACCGGATAGTCCTATTCAAATATGTTACAGGATAGTCCTATTCAAATATGTTACAGGATAGTCCTATTCAAATATGTTACAGGATAGTCCTATTCAAATATGTTACCGGATAGTCCTATTCAAATATGTTACAGGATAGTCCTTTTCAAATATGTTACCGGATCATAATTTTTTAGTAAAGCTACTACTACCTTGCAAATGCAACTCTTAGCAGATTAAAACCTTTTAGCTGAAAGTTACAAGTTATCAGCCCACCTAGGTGACTGCTAGAGATATATTCCATTGGCAATAAGATTGTTTCCAGATTCCATTTAATTAATAAATGTGCGTGTGCAGAGTAGAACTCTCTTTAGAGAGAGAGAGAGAGAGAGAGAGAGAGAGAGAGAGAGAGAGAGAGAGAGAGAGAGAGAGAGAGAGAGAGAGAGAGAGAGAGAGAGAGAGAGAGAGAGAGAGGCGTCGCAAAACATGTACAAGCAGTTTTTAAGTTTTCTTAAAGCAAGCTGGAGGATCTCCATTTGCGATGAGAATTATATTCTGTCATTAAATGTCAAACATTTGTTTTCTATTTGCTGACTACAAAAACTACGTCTTTGGTATATACCTGCATTGGTCGCGTTGGCTTCTCATATTGCTATTACTATGTTAATAAGTACTGGTCAGGTGCATGATATAGAAAACTCAGATAATATTGCTGTATGTATGTATGTATGTATGTATGTATGTATGTATGTATGTATGTATGTATGTATGTATGTATGTATGTATGTATGTATGTATGTATGTATGTATGTATGTATGTATGTATGTATGTATGTATGCATGCATGCATGCATGCATGCATGCATGCATGCATGCATGCATGCATGCATGCATGCATGCATGCATGCATGTATGTATGTATGTATGTATGTATGTATGTATGTATGTATGTATGTATGTATGTATGTATGTATGTATGTATGTATGTATGTATGTGTGTGTTTGTATGTTTGTATGTATGTATGTATGTATGTATGTATGTATGTATGTATGTATGTATGTATGTATGTATGTATGTATGTATGTATGTATGTATGTATGTATGTATGTATGTATGTACGTATGTATGTATGTATGTATGTATGTATGTATGTATGTATGTATGTATGTATGTATGTATGCATGCATGCATGCATGTATGTATTTATATATATATATATATATATATATATATATATATATATATATATATATATATATATATATATATATATATATATATATATATATATATATTTTTGCTACTTCCGGATGCATACAGAAACTTTTAATCTATCATCTAGTCTATCGTCCATATCACAGTTTCATGCATGGCGTTTTACTGTTTAGCCTGTGCAAAATGTCATTAGGCCTTTCCTGCATGTAGCATTGTCGTAGAATGGATATTTTAGCGTTCACTTCTTATGTAACAATAGTGACGCTTCAGTATCGTGTGTATGTTTATATTGCTGTATAGCTTCCACCGTTATCGGATAACTAAACGCAAGTTTTCTATATATTGTTTTCTCATTGCGTCAACTTAATAGTTGCTACAATAGACGTTTAAGTGAATAATTGTATTGGCTTTCCTACAAGTAACGTTACCATAATTGAGAACTTAGCATAAGTAATAACATCATTCCATACCATACACAATTCATAGCTCTGCACGGATACACATACGTTTATATATTGTCTCTTCTACTTTTGTCATAGTTATTTACGCTATGGATTGGAATAGACCGGCAATAGCGTTACTTGTGTAGTTTACTCTTTGTACGATTCCTTGAACACCCGTCTTTCATACGACGGACAGAAGTCAATGGGAGACAATTCTATGGGTACTAAAGGAAAAGGCGCAAATGCATAACTTGAAGAACAATGACATCATCATTTTACGCAAGAGTTTTAAGCCATGTTCTTTACTGGAGAGAGAGAGAGAGAGAGAGAGAGAGAGAGAGAGAGAGAGAGAGAGAGAGAGAGAGAGAGAGAGAGAGAGAGAGAGAGAGAGAGAGAGGCTCCATATAGCATATCATAATTACAGACCATCTTTGTGGATCAAAATCCATTACCCTGTCCCAGCCTCAAGAATTTATCACGTATCAGGCACATCATATTGTGCAATCACTTTCTAGAGGTACAAACTGCCATTTCCTGAGACATGCAGAAAATAAATATAAGAGAAAACTTACAATTGCAATGTAATGAATGTGACCCCCTATCAATCGGTCAGGTTCGTGATAATTTCTGAAGAAATTTTCTGTATTTAAAAAGTATATAGTTTTAAAAACATGTTTAAAAGTTTTGCTTTATCTGCAATGGCCAGTTAATCTAAATGTAAAAAATCCAAGTTACTTTGTCTTTATCGCAGTGTTATTTCTACTAAGTTTCAAAGCTTATATCAATTAAACGTTTATTCGATAAACAACGACGTCTGTACCCATAATTACCAAATTATCTGCAAACATCCTCGATATAATTTTTGGAATTCCATGATTGAACATGATTTCTCGATTTGAGATTTCTCAAAGTTCATACGTCCTATAAGTCAGCAACGAATCCTTCCTCTACAAGATTAGTCTCGCGTAGTATACCATTTAACATTTGTATATGTCTGAAACACATATCTTTCTTGCTTGGAAAGCTAAGTTAGAGTGTTGTCATTTTTTTTCGTTTTTGCTTTTTTTTTTGAAGTTAGTAAACTGTAAAAACTTGTGATATTTTACAGAAGTGACCATTTTAAATTAAATTATACTATAACTGTGCTTCAATATTTTCATATGACTGACAAATTTAAACTAGTTGTTAGTTTGTATTGTGAATTTATTCATGTTGCACAAGACGCAATATTTATATTTCCTAAAGTTAGGTCAATCATTTGGACTTTTAGTAATAATGAATTTAAACCAAATATGGTACAAAATTATACAAGAAGTTTATCTGAGGAAGTTAAACAATAATACCACAAGTGTGTCTGATGAAATTAGACAATGATGCGGATGCTTATTTCAGGAAAACAGGCATTGATACCAGATGTGTATTTGAAGAAATCAGGCAGTGATAACTTATGTGTATTTGAGGAACACAGGCATTGATACCAGATGTGTATTTGAAGAAATCCGGCAGTGATACCTTATGTGTATTTGAGGAACACAGGTATTGATACCAGATGTGTATTTGAAGAAATCAAGCAGTGATAACTTATGTGTATTTGAGGAACACAGGCATTGATACAAGATGTGTATTTGAAGAAATCAGGTAGTGATAACTTATGTGTATTTGAGGAACACAGGCATTGATACCAGATGTGTATTTGAAGAAATCAGGCAGTGATAACTTATGTGTATTTGAGGAACACAGGCAGTGATAACTTATGTGTATTTGAGGTACACAGGCATTGATACCAGATGTGTATTTGAAGAAATCAGGCAGTGATAACTTATGTGTATTTGAGGAACACAGGCATTGATACCAGATGTGTATTTGAAGAAATCAGGCAGTGATAACTTATGTGTATTTGAGGAACACAGGCATTGATACCAGATGTGTATTTGAAGAAATCAGGCAGTGATAACTTATGTGTATTTGAGGATCACAGGCATTGATACCAGATGTGTATTTGAAGAAATCAGGCAGTGATAACTTATGTGTATTTGAGGAACACAGGGGCATTGATACCAGATGGGTATTTGAAGAAATCCGGCAGTGATAACTTATGTGTATTTGCGGAACACAGGCATTGATACCAGATGTGTATTTGAAGAAATCCGGCAGTGATAACTTATGTGTATTTGAGGAACACAGGCATTGATACCAGATGTGTATTTGCAGAAATCAGGCAGTGATAACTTATGTGTATTTGAGGAACACAGGCATTGATACCAGATGTGTATTTGAAGAAATCAGGCAGTGATAACTTATGTGTATTAGAGGAACACAGGCATTAATACCAGATGTGTATTTGAAGAAATCCGGCAGTGATAACTTATGTGTATTTGAGGAACACAGGCATTGATACCAGATGTGTATTTGAAGAAATCCGGCAGTGATAACTTATGTGTATTTGAGGAACACAGGCATTGATACCAGATGTGTATTTGAAGAAATCAGGCAGTGATAACTTATGTGTATTTGAGGAACACAGGCATTGATACCAGATGTGTATTTGAGGAAATCCGGCAGTGATAACTTATGTGTATTTGAGGAACACAGGCATTGATACCAGATGTGTATTTGAGGAAATCCGGCAGTGATAACTTATGTGTATTTGAGGAACCTAGGCATTGATACAAGATGTGTATCTGAGGATATCAGGCAGTGATACAAGATCTGTATCTGAGGAAATCAGCCAGTGATACACGATGTGTACCTGAGGAAATCAGGCAGTGATAACTTATGTGTATTTGAAGAAATCAGGTATTGATATAAGACGTGTATCTGATGAAATTAGGCAGTGATACAAGATGTCTATTTGGGACATAAATGGTTACGAAGAAAAATAATCATGAATGTATATGACACTGATTATCTCTTTGTCTCAATGTTGGAATATTTAAGAACGTTATTTCACACCCTCATAACTTATCCATAGTCATCCTTAATGCTAATGGTACGATTGGAGCCGCTATGGCTTAAAAGACATGGTAATATATGAGAGAATGTGCATGAGAGTTATTCATTTCCAACACGTTCCATGCAATCGAAATGGCGTTACCAATATAACAGGCACGAAATCTACACATTTTTAATTTCTTCGGAAATGATAAAATAAAAATGATGAACGTGTAGAATCAAATTCTTAGACGTTTTTAAAATCGTACGTTCATGGCATTACTTCCATGTGCAGTTTCTTTGTTTCTTTATGAACTATCACTGTCGTTTTGAAGTCTGGAACTCTCTTGTGCGTAATCTAACACTGTCTCACAGCTTTGGCAACAAAGCATAACCAAATGCACCGGAGACTGGTGGAGGTAAATCTGGCTCCCTGATCGTTAGATATCTTACTGTGTGAACATAATACAGTGGGGGAAAATTACAGGTAAAACATAAAATCTCTTAAAGCATTATACGCTGCAAAATTATTTTATTAACATTCACCTTATCTAGAAAATGAAATCACAGATAAAACAATTTCGGCTTGATTCCTATGCTTTCCGTGACGGGTTTCAGTTTTGCCGTCGCTTGAAAAACTATAATGAGCTCTCCATACCATTTCTCAGCGGAAAATCATGAAACGGACGAAAACGATTGTATTTGTTCCAGTCTTCAAGATGTGATGTGATGTGATGTGATGTGATATGATGTGATGTGATTATGATTTTTAACGTAGTTTTAACAATTTTTCAGTCATATCGCTACGATGTATGCAGTGTAGCAGTTTATAGTGATGTTTGACACTGGGGCAACATGCCTCAGACATTTAGCATGATGTCCCACCCAGTCACATTATCCTGACAACAGGCCGACCAGTCCTAACAATGACCTCTTAATTCTGAGTGTCAAGCGAGGCAGCTGTTAGTACCATTTTTGTAAGTCTTTGGTGTGACTCGACCGTGGATCGAACCCACGACCTCCCGCATCCGATCTTCATGATGTAATAGTGAGTACATATTCAGCACATAAGGATATTTGTGACGTTGAAACTACAGTTCTTACTGATTCAATAAATTTAGAAGGAAATATTTCGAAATCATCACATTCCTCTTGAGATTTTAACTGTATTGCTGACATAAATCGTTCTTATAGGCGCCAAATTGATTGTACATAGTCTCACAACTTTGATTTAAATGCCCGAAATTCTTTCCTACAGACTCCAGCTTAAATGTGCAAAACTTTCACGAGTGTCTCAAATTTAGTTAAAATCCAGTTTTAGAAACTGTGATTGGTCAATGAAACCTCTCAATGAGTATAAAGAGTGTCAATAAGCGGACTATGTTAGTATTCTTTATGACAATGGGCATTTTGTTAAGATGCTCTTGCTGCATATAACTAAATTAATTTTTTCCGCGGTCAGCGTGACATGAAACAAATTAAGTTGACTAATTGGCTGAATAGCTTAATTAATCGCTAAAGTACATTGGTTTTAACACCCATCGTTTGGACCGTGAATGATTTTTAATTGGGATAACGGTAAGACAGATGGAGACGCAAGGATAATTGGGTCTAAATAGCGGAAAAAACGACAAGTAGAGACAATCCAGATAAAATTTTGTGCCACTTGAACTAAGAGTTAAAAGGCGAAATTTGCCAGGAGTCGGTTTATGAAATAGGAGCTGAATAGGGAATTATTATAACATCGATTGACGTGTGTTAATTTTAGGCGTTTAGATTCATTTAATCTTTAATGGCTAGGCTAAATAAGGTGTGCGTGTGTTTCTCAGAAGAAATTCGATATTTAAGGCATTTTCCCCGTTTAAAATTAGTCAGTCTTAGTTTTCTGCGGAATGGGAAGTTCTTGACTTGGTGGAGTTAAAAGTATTCTTTCGTTACAAATTACCAAGGGACGGATGTCTGGAAGTTTGAGGGATACGAAACGTAATGTCACACATAGATTATGCAACATAGAAACGAACGAGTCTCGAAATGCACAATGTAAATGTTTAAATATAATGCAATTTTCAAGATATGAGATTATAATTATGCGTTTGAATTGATTTGTTTTAAATTCATACATCAATTTTCTTTGATGAGTTCGGAAGACAAGTGTTTGCATTTATTTATCTTGAATGTGATATGACTTGTCTATTCCATGAATTTCAAGCATTGGGTTTTATACGAATTTGTGAGAATTCTGTGAATTTACCTGTTTTAAGTGAAATGAATTATGTACGGTACAAATTAAGCTATTCATATGTTATATTATGCTATGCCAATGATTTGTTAGTTAGCAAATATTGCACCTAAGACATGAAGTGAATTTCGTTAATTTAGTGTATAATTAAGTTGTGAATTCTATTAAATGAGAATCTATAGTATTGTTATTTGACATTAAGAACGCCTGCCGGCTGACATTTAGTACATTTTACGATGTATACTCAACGGCAGGCGCATCAACGCTTTATTAACACGTCTAGTTTATGTCGTAATTAAATTAGGGCTATTTAGCAGCCGCTATGGAGGGACTCTATTCTTCTTGTACTAGTGTTTGTGCCGCAGCTCTCGGGTTTCAAAAACTGACCCATATTAGCCTTAGTTTCCGTTAAATTGCGATATGACTATATACGACATAACGAGAGATTGGGTAATATATAACTTTGGTAATTTTATTTCAAGTGAATGTTTATCATTCAAATGTCATATTCAATTTCATTTTGTTTATATAATTTATTAAATTGTCATAAATTACACACGGAACTGGTGTTGTTCTATTATATATCTCGGCTCAGATCTCCGTTATTCCATCCATTAATTTCATATCTTATTTTATTTTTAACTCGACCATGGAAATAATACCGTCGTCTATCATCCTTTAAATAACAATAGCCAGAATCACTAACGTAGATATCTTGATAGATCTTTGGGTTCCTTGAGATTATCTACGAATACCTTGTATGGTATTTTGTGTTATCTGGACTTTAATGTAATATATTAAAACAATTTGCATTAGAAACAACAAGTCTTCCGATGTCCCGATACTGGCATAAACTAATCTTCTTTTTACTCTGTGTGGTAACGTTACTGATTTTTAAACAGATTTACAATAAAATGGTTGAAATTTAATAACTATTGCAACAATTTATGGTTACAAGAAGGGTATCAGCATGATGAAAGTAAAATATATTTTTCAGTAGTTGGTAAAACAACTGCTGTTACAACCATTATTATGCACGTCTTCATGCCTCTTTTGCAGCACTTTCAAATCCAACAGCAAAAGTAGAAACATATATCAGTCGTACTTCATTTCATTATTTTTTAGCCATACAGGTGAGAGGAATAAACGTGATATCTAGGTAGTTCCTGATAATGAAGGAAGATAAAAATATGACCGATATTGTTTTACTCGACAGGTGTATTAGCACATGATGGGCTCACATGCTGCTGGAAATGAAAATGGATACGTGGCCAAATGTAATCAATACAGCTATATTAAAACAAAAAACTATACGGATCTTGAAATATTTTGGAGAAGGAAATTAGTCAGTTAGCTCGTCAAAAGTTTTGAGATGAATTAAGTTAGCTGATCAAAACAATTTTGAAGGATATTATTTGATTTACATTGTTGGAAAGTGAAACCACAAAGTGCCAATAAATGGCTTTCACAAAGTATTTTAATTTTTTATACACCTGTAGGGTTCTATCAGTAAATAACAGGGACAGAAGTTGGCTTTAAAATTGGTAACGATTATATAGATGACAAATGTACTTCAATAACATTTAACATGAGAAAGCGAATAAAATACAGTGGGACTTGGAAATATTTCTCAATGATACCCCCAGTCACAAACGGAAAGATGCATTCAAAATTTTGTAAGCGTCCTCAGCACCTTAATTATGTGAGAGTGAAGATGAAGTATTGAACAACTATTCTTTGATTGCGTCATTGCTTCAATATTTTGGAACCATTTTATCAAACATGTTGCACCTTACTGCACAATTATTGAATATCTGTCCAGAAAGAAATAATTTTAGGAATAAATAATTGAATATTCTGAGCAAATCCTTGCTTCTGTCAGCTACATCTTATATTTACAATTTCAGATTCATTTAGGAAAATGCTTCCATTTAAGTTATTAACAAATAATGGAAAGATATGAGCAACACTGATATAGCACTAGATTAAATAAAAATGAAAACCCATTTCTTCAAACATGTGTTTTAATACTGAGTACAGAACTTGAGTAAGAATCCTTTTTTGACAGTTGCTTGTTTGCATTTGGGTCTGATTTAATATGAAATAGGGACAATCACCACCATCTATAAATCTATATCACCCGGATATACTTCGTATATTTGTACTTGTGTATCGTAATTTTGTACCTAAATGCGGTACATATGACACGCGTGGGGGTGTTATTTCCTGGGAGTGTTGCTACCTGGGGATGTTGTTTTCTTTTATTTTATGCACATAAGTTTTAGTTTAGATTATCTGATAACTAACAATGGTAAAACACAAGGTGGCCGTAAGATAGTATTCCTTGACTTACTACTACTATTACCACTACTACTACTACTACTACTACTACTACTACTACTACTACTACTACTACTACTACTACTACTACTACTACTGATAATAATAATAATAATAATAATAATAATAATAATAATAATAATAATAATAATAATAATAATAATAATAATAATAATAATAATAAAGACGATGATGATGATATGTTTTTGCTCAATCAGAACGTTTTCAACTTTTTATTTTACAAAATTCCGTTTCAGAAATGCATCGATGAGCTTACAAGGCAGAACTCGAGAGGAAACTAACGCACAATTAAGTCGTATGCTAACGTACACTAGGCGCAGAGAGATCCATGTCACAATCATATCGATGCCTATTGTTACGTATCTGCTCGATGAAAGTAACATAAAGAAAAAGTGAATAGAACAAGCTTTGTAAATTTTAACAAAAATAATATATTTCCCTAGAAAACATGGCGAAAAGGTAAATATATGAAAAAAGACTTACGATTTACGAAGGAGATAAAAATATTTGTTCTGAAGTTATGAAAAAAGATAAGTCATGTGAAAAAACAGTTTAACATTGATACAGTCTGAATTTCAGTTCCGGTCCAAGATGACGGATGACGACGTCAGACGAAGGTTAACACAAAAGGTCTAGAATTTTTACAGTGAAACACAATTTGTATTGTTCTGTTCCAATTCTTACAGATAACTAAACATATAAAAATAATACGTCTTTTTATATACACACGCACAAAAGACACATGTGATTTCGCAATTCTTTTGGATATTAGGAAAGCCTGAACAAGTATCAGCCAATCATTTACATAGCTACTTCTGAATGTTTATTTGCGACGAATTTACCATCCATCTCAATTGTCTTTGATTTTTATTTTTCATTCTGCTGATGAAAGTGAGGAGGTTGTGGTTACTAAACACAACAACCGGAGAAGAAGCTGAGCTAACACAAACTTTAAAATACCGTAATGCTTCTATTAAAGGCAATCATTCCTTCTCGATTGTTAATTATTTCCTTTGGTATTTATTTAATTTCTTAGAGAAATAACACACTGGGTGTTCTGCACCATTTTTGTCATCTTGAAGCAAAACTCCTCCAGCTCCAACATCAGCTGCATTCATGGATAGTTTGAATGGTTGACGGAAATCTGGAGCTGTTAAAACTGGTGCACATTCAAGTATGGCCTTTAATGTATCGAAAGCCTCTTGACATTTCTCAGTCCAAAGAAACTTGTTTTTCTTTCTCAAAAAGTTTGTCAGAGGTTTAACAATATCAGAAAAATTAGAACAAAATTTGTGATTATACCCAACCATACCAAATATCGCATCAGCTGTTTCTGTTGAGAGGCACATGAAATTCAGAAATATCCTTGACCTTAGCAACTATAGGATTAATCTGACCATATCCCACAATATGTCCTCGAAAAACAACACGCACAGCAGATCTCACTTTTAGATAAATTAATAGTCAAATTTTCACCAGTGAGTCTGTCGACGAACTTCCGAATCGTGGCTAGATGTTCTTTCCAGGTGTTGTTGTAGATGATGACAATTATTAATATATGCATCAGAATTGTTTAAACCAGAAGTAATCATATTCATAAGGCGTTGAAAAGTACTTGGAGAATCTTTTATACCAAACGGAATTACTTTACACTGTTAGAGTTCCTTTGGAGAGTAAGTGGAATTTGCCAATAACCGTTCAGAAGGTCGAATTTAGTGACGTATTTGGCATTTCCAATTTTGTCGATACAATCATACTTTCTTGGCAACGTAAATGAATCTATTTCTTGTCACACTGTTCAGAAAGTTTTATTAAGTTTCCGAACAAGAATACACGGTGAACTCCAATCACTATTACTGGGCTCTATAAAATCATTGTCCAGTAAATACTGAATCTCTTTTCATTTATTTCTGTTTAAAAGGACTCATCCTGTATGGGTGATGTTTCATGGTTGTTGAAACTACTATTTCAACGTCGATACAAATTATGTTTGTCCTTGTAGGAATGTCTGGAAACAAGAACTTATACTCAGACAATAATTGTTTAAGTTCCCTTTTTCTTGATTTTTCAAATGAGAAAGTTTCTGGTCTTAATTTTCCATAACTTTCGAATTCCGAAGACTGGTTGCTCCAAGATCAGTAGAATCCAACTCAATTCCTTAATTAAAATCCCACAATTAGTTGGACTGGCACAACTAAATTAATTGCATGATTAACTTTTCTATTTCTTTGAAAACAGTAGTACTCCTATAATCTAGTTAGACTTTAGTACTGATATTATAATTAAACTCATTCATTTTCTTTTTTACCTTGTAAGGGCCATACAATCTTAATTGAAGAAAATTCTGCAGAATGAGTAAGATATAATGGACTTTATTAAAGGATTCAAATATTCTCTCTAGTAAACTTCGGTGAAACCATAGTTTCACTTTTGACTTGAACTGCTGGATGCCAAATGAAAGTGTAATAAGCTGAAATATTCCAGACTTAAACTTTGACCTTTGACCAGATTTATCAAATTTAAGAAGGCCAAATTGGGCAAAATTCCTCAAAGGAATTACTTCTGGAAACATGTTGACGCTCACTTGATGGTCAACAAATTTTGGTCACATGACATGGTAATTGGTAAGGGATCAACACTATCTACCATAATTCTACTGAATGGCATGTCAAATGCAGGAATTTGTTGCAGATGAGCTTTAAGTATCCATTAATTTGGCTTTCCTACAATTTGACAAGTATAACAAGATCTATAAAACTTGCAAACATCACTTTTGATTTTTGGCCAATAAAAGTGATTCAATATCTTGTGATACGTTTAATTTATCCCTTAATGACCAGCCATAGAAGTTTCATTGGCCAAACAAAGTATTTCCTGCCTGTAAGGTTTCGAAACATCAATCTGATATTTTACTATAAATTCATCATTAGCTGGTACCTCAGTAGGTCTCCATTTTCTCATCAGAATTTTAGTTTTGGTAAAGAAACAGACAGGTGCTTCAGTTGCTTTAGTGTCACTAACGGCCAACTGAAACAAACCTATCTCATCATCCTTCTCCAGTTCAATTACAAATTATTGTCGTTTATTAGCCTGATTAGATAAAAGAGAATGAGTATTCAAAAGAGGATCACTATGATCACTATGATCAATACCTTTTGACTGATCCAAACTAGATCAAAAGCCTGACTATTACATGTGTCAACTAAATTAATATGTTCCTTATCAAAATCATTCTCAAAAGCTTTATTTGCCAAAGCTCTGGTAACTGAACAAGCTGTATATAAATCTAGGATTTCTTTCTTAATAGGATCAAAATTCTGATCCAAAGAAGGCTTGTCAGTTACAAGTGGATTAACCAAAATCTTGTCTCCAGCTAAGTCATTGCCTAGCAACAAATGAATGCCCTCAATCGGTAAAGTACACACTACAACGATGGTCACAAGTCCTGAAACTAAGTCTGATGACAAATTAACAGAATGGAGAGGAACATTAGCAACGCCGAACTCTGCTCCCTGAATGAGAACACTCTCATTAGAACAGGTCTTCTCAAAGAAGACAAAATACCTGAAATTAAACGAAGCTCCTGTATCCCTCATAATTTTAATAGGGATAGGATTGGCCATATCGCCAAAGAGTGATATAGAACCCATCGACATGAATGGTTCAAGATTATCCAAAATACAATCAGACTGTTTTTTAAAATCCAACAAATCGATCGTTTTCAACATATGACCGTGACCTTGACCTCTTAGTAATAAGAATATTTGGGATAAGTCTATCTTGATTCTGATACCTGTATTTCAATTTGAATAACTAGAAATGACGTGTCCTTTTTCTTGCAATTGGTACACGTAGGAGCAGACAAGGAATTTGAATAAAGTCTCTCAAGGCTTGATTTTTAGAGTTTGTCAGATTGAGTTTTACTGAGAGCCTTATTTGATTGAAACACCTTTCTATCAGTATACTGCTGAGTGAATGATTTGCTTACAGCAGGATCTTTATGAGTTAATGAATGCTTATCAGCAGCAAGAGCAGCATTTTGCAAGGTTTTGACCTCATGACCTTCAAGGTCCTTTTTGATATCACTAGGAATACAGTTTTAAACTCTTCTAATAATAGCAGTTGTTCGAGTCTTTAATAATCATGTTGAATTATCTCAGACAGACACCATCTCTTAAACAACTGTTCTTTTCTCTGGCAAATTCAACATAAATTTGTCTAGTTTCTTTTTTGTAACTTCTGAGCTTTTACCGATAAGCCTCGGGGATTAACTCGTATCCCTTCAAGACGCGTTCCTTAACCAAATCGTAATCAGAACTTTGTTGTACTGACTGGCCTTCCCACAAAGTACATCTTGCAGTAATTGAGTTCAATACTCTTAACCATTTTGAATTCTCATCAACTTTTACAAAATGAATAAAATATTTGTCTACTTCATTTTCACTAAAAGGGGAAACTGACTTGATATTTCCTAAAATGTTGAAATTGGAATTTGCACAAAAAGTGTAGTCGTACCTGACACTTGCCAGATCCAATTCTTTCATTTTAATTTAAAATTCTTTCTCATCCTTCTCTATTTGCATTTGTACGTGTAATTGTTCTTTTTGTAATTCTATTTCTTTAGCATACTTCTCTTTTTGCATCTCTTACTCTCTCTCTTTCTTCAAACCATCTCTCTCTCTCTCTCTCTCTCTCTCTCTCTCTCTCTCTCTCTCTCTCTCTCTCTCTCTCTCTCTCTCTCTCTCTCTCTCTCTCTCTCTCTCCTGTGTATCTTTTTCCACCATTTCAATTTGTAATCTCATTTGTTCTTTCTGTAATCTCATTTGTTCAATTTGTAATTTAATTTGTTCTTTTTGTGATTCTATTTGTTTTTCTTTTTCGTTTACTTCTAATTGTATTTGTTTATCTTCTGTATCCTTCTGTAAATGCATTTTTTCCTTTTGTAACTGTATTTATGCTTTTTTAAACTCCAATTTCTGTTTCATTTTTAGTTCAACCATTTTAATGTCAGCGTCGGTTATAAAGTTACTGAAAAATGCCAAAACACTTTTGTTACAGATATTCTTCTCTAGCAAATGTTGACTTATTTTTATTTTATTTATTTTTTAGGTAAGGAAACCTTTAAATTAGATAGTTCGTACTTTCTGCCATTTTCAAGCAATTTATCCTTCTTAAAACTATCCAACTGTTCTTGAGTTGGAGCAGAAAAATCTCCACTTTTGACATTCTTAAAAGAAAGTTGCGTTTTCTGCACTAAGATTTCAAGTAAAATGAACTAGGGGAATTTAAATTTCAATCTTGTTTATCAAATTCATATATCTCAAATGACGAGCACCAAATTTCTTTATGTTATGTATCGACTCGTTCAAAGTAACACTGTCGCTAAGAGTAAATTCTATGAAGTTTGAAACTCCAGTCTCCATTAACGGTTCAAGTAACTTTTGCATCATACACGTGAAGACACTCGGCGCATTCATTACCCCGAATGGCATGACTACCTACTGGAAGGTCCCCTCTGGAGTTGCGAAGACAAGTGTTGCTGTCTTCATTTCGAACTGAAATTTGCCAGTATCCCTTAGACATATCAATTTTCGAAAAGCGTTAATCACCCCGGCAAATATGGACTCGGGATCAGGTAACAGTTCTACCTGGAAATCCGTGACTCTCTTCAACTTCTAGTAATCGACGCAAAATTTGTGTGTACCGTCTTTCTTTTGCACCAACACTAAAGCAAAGATATACGCCGCATCAGCTGGTTCTATAACTCCTAAGTCTATTATAGCTTGAATTTCATTTATGGAGTTTCTAATGTTGCATATAGTAATGTATATGGTTTCAACTTCACCGGCTTCTCATCCAGTAGCTTTGGGGTGAACTCCTCCAACTCCGTCTTGCCGGGTCGTTATGTTAAGATGCTTGCGTAGTCTTAAAATAACAACTCAACTTCATTACGTGGCTCAGTTTTTAACGTACCGTCAAGGACAACGTCAACGTAGGGTTTTTTCTTCGTCAGAGAACAATTGGGAGTACTTCTGCCTCTCCTCCGTCGTTGTCAGGTTCTTCTGCCACCTTTGTATCAACCACGAACTCTGTGGGTCTCTCTTTTTCACGGTATTGTTTCAGGAGATTTACGTGTTTACGTGGTACAACCTCTCCTTCTCTCCTACCCATGAGACTTAATGTTTGTTGTGCAAGAACAACACCTTGTCACCCACCTCGAAGTGACGTTCCTTAAACACGCGTTGATCCCCATAAATCTAATTAATCGTTCACCTGCCCAAAGTAATCATTCACATGCCCAAATTAATGTGCTCTTCATAAATCGAAAATCGAAAGAAATTTGCAATTTTACACTTACATACGTACAGTAAATGAAGTTTTTTTTAGTGATTTCAGTCTTGAAAAAAGAAACTTTTGAATACTTCAGCCAAGTCTATCTCTATCAAGCTGCCTGGAATGAACGATAAGACGTCGTTTAGCATATAACACGGGAATTGTATAAAACACGGTACTTGTACATAACACGGTACTTGTGTATACAATGGTTCCTAATGTAGTGATTCTGTGGTATTTGTCCAAATGGCGGATATTCCAAGCTAGACTCTACTGAGTTTTGGATGGAGCTGATGTCTTCGCATTGTTATTAACAAATGAAGAAAAAGCATTAGGGCCACTTAGAATATTTATAAAAAAAAATCAAAAACATTTTTTTTAAAAACTACTATCGGTATATGACAATTTCTCTGAATCGAAGGACATCGGAAATAGATGAGGATTTAATATTAATATCACGTTTAATATTAATAATATAAAATAAAACTACTCGCAATTGTATATCCCACTTTATGTATTTTAAGTGCCCCCTAAGCTGTCACTCATCCCCCTCAACCTGGAAAATAATACAAATTGCAAATGTTGCTCTGATTGTCATAGAAATTTCGTACATTTGACCCTTAGCAGTTTGATAGAAGTAAGCAGTAAAATAAACAACATAGATCCCTATCTTCAGGTGCAGTAACTTTTGTTTTGGTGTTTATAAGCGAGTAGAGACGTTCAGCCAAAATCAGCAGCAACCAAAAATGAATACACATTAACCTTTTAGTTACAATTTTTCATTAAAACTAGAGTTACCTTCAAACGTATCTTGCTCAGTGAAATGCTAGCAGATAAACATAAGATAATCACAAAACGAAAGATATTCTGAAATTACAAAAAAAAAGAAAATGACTTGAAATATTGATTTTAGTCTATGACTCCCAATTCTTCTTTCCTAAGACGTAAATTGTTGATGCAAATATTCCCATTTTCTATATTTAGTATCTTTCACTGATATTTTGAGAAGGATTTAATGAAAAATTAAAAACCAAACTGTCCAAGAGACCACACATCCTTAAATTATCATATACTTAGTAGCAGCAAGATTGTTACTTCCCTTATGTCAAATAGTTATAAAGTCTTGAGTGGCGAAGGGTCTCATCAGGCCATCGGAAAAGTTTGAAAGCCTTGATAAAAGCTTAATTAAAAAAAAACAACTAGGGAAGAGCAAGATAAAAAGTAATCCAAAGTCTCTTTACAACACAAACCTGCTGATATGTACTCTTAACATTTCATAACTTTCTTCCTAAACTTAAGTTGTCATTTCTCAGTTTATGTTGTATTTTTCCCATGAATTGTTCAATGTAATTTATTTTTCTATTTATTTTTGAGAAATATGATTAATTGATTTTTATTTTCACTTGGGCTTTTCGTGACACACTGGCTTTTCACTGAATCTAACAAAAGCAAAACGCGCGGAGGCAAAATAGGAATACAAACAATTTTATTACCGAAGAGGGACCATATACAGTATCTTAACTTACACATGAAATCTGTTTACTTTTTTTATGAAAACCTTTTGCAGAATGCAAAGGAGGAAAAACATAAATGACTGGGCAAGGTCGCAAGGGTTAATATGCCAGCAGTGGTTGTTTCTACGAACAGACATGTCATGTGTTATATATTTCAAAATCAAGAAAACTGAACGCAGCAAAGAAATTGCACATTGGCATTCCCGTGTTTATTGAAATATCATAGTTTTACGATGCGGTATACCGTCCCAGAAAAGCAAAGTGTGGTTTATACAAAGAAGAAAGCCAAATGCCATGTCAGAAATAATACATCTTGTTTGCTTACACTGTGCCGTTTTATCGCCTACTTAAGATGGAAAAGAATCAGTATCGCTCGTAAAAATAAACATTTCGGGGATCGAGGAGGAAGTACTTCCAGAAAAGCCAGTCTATACGAAAGGATATGGATTCTCATTCCTGGATCCCTTTCATATTGAGCAGGAAATTCAAGTTCGGCTTACGATCCCAAAATGAGATATTTTATTTGCAGTAAATCTAGGTCAGAGAAATTTAGCAGTCTAAGAGATAAACTCAAGTTATTATGGTTCCTAAGCCCAGTTCTGTTAACCTGAGCTCTCTCGGAGAATAACCCAAGTTATTTAAAATCGTGAAGGTTATACAAATCGAACTTCTGCAATATTGTTCTTGCAACTTGTAAATGAAGAAATTCACAATATACTATTGGCTCCAGAAGCATCAGGCTATTGTTTACGTTGGTATCAGTAAAAAGATGAAAATATTATGACGTAATGACAACCAACACACTTGAGTGCTATTATCCTGGTCACAAATTACTTCCGGGGATTTCCCTGCCATGCAACGGAAGTAGTTCTGCATGTCTCTATTGGTTTAGAAGATAAATCTAGTTGGGGTTTTTTTCGTGGAACAATATTGATTTGTTAAAAAGCAAGAAATTTTCGGATGTACAGAACTGAATAATATACAAAGACTATTTAGTATACAATGTCATATTTAGACGGACGAGAATATTATTCATTTTATGATAATTTCTAATAGCGTATATTTGATAATGGTTTTATACAATTAATTTGATTGTTCTATAACAAAAGCCTGTATAATGAGCAATACCTTAACAGGGTTCAATTGTCGAGTTCTTCAGGTTCATTATTCATTCGTCTACAGTACACATCTTATGAGAGAATAATAGATAAAATTCATATTGACGCATCTCAACAAATCCGTTTACCATAATCTGAAAGATAAATCTAACGTGGTCGTAGTGTACTGATTGTTTAAATGTTGACTATTTATCATCGTACTTTCGTCTATCCTATTATTTCCATTATTATTGGCTATTTTTGTATAGACAAGCACCTTTTACTACTGCGACATTAAATAGAAGAGAGTCAAAGCTTTACCCTGAGTTCGGTTGTGTTTAACAACATATCCAAGAGCCTATTGGTTCAAGAAAAAAAAGACTATATTATTGATAGTGTCATTATATTCTGATATCGATTTATCACTCCGATGTTTTCCTCATCACATCATTGAATTGATTACTTGTGTTGCTTCACACTAGACAATTCTATTATAAATACACTGATAGAAAACATCCGGTCAACGTCGATAAAATGACATTAATTTAATATCATGCAATTGCCATCTGTAAACAAGTTGATATTTGAGCACGCAATACTACCTTTCTGGAAGATGAAGTTTATTTTATATATTGCCATACTCTTATGGATATCCGGTGGTTTTAATGTTAAAAGTTTTCGAACTTTGAACTTAAATAAAAAAGAAAAATCAGCAAATCAGGACAAACATGAAGCATTAATTTTTTCGCACATTTATTTTATTAAAATATTTTATTTGTTTATGTTGTGTTTTCGAAGATATATTCAACCTAATCTCCAAAAACACAGAAACAACGATTAGGAATAGATCACGTATAGTATTTTTCCCCTGTATAGTCATTAGATCGACACGATGCATAAGTTTCTTTTAAGACAGTATTCTTCGACAATTTTGTTAAACAGAGTCACGCAATTTAGAAACTGAAATAGGAAGACGTATATATATATATATATATATATATATATATATATATATATATATATATATATATATATATATATATATATATATATACACATACACACACTGAATAATGTAATGTTTTCGATAAAGTCTTTCTGTATGAAAGTTGTATCGAATGGTAATTTATTTTTATTAAAAATGCTTAGCCTATTTTTATTTCTTATCCTGAAACAATGAACACTCATGAAAAAAAACCTAATTTATTATGAATCTCCTCCACCCCAACCCATCCCCCGAAACAAAACCCAAAGTGATAAAATATTACACACTACATAACAATCGGCTTAATGCAAGAACTGTTGAATCTATTTGTTTTTATGTGAAGACCATGACTAGAGTTTATTAGGGCCATATAAATCTGATACCCCAAGAGCATATGTTTATCTTTTTAATTTTTAATAGTGTCGCATAAGTTTAAATTTGTTTTCTTTACGAACTGTTAAATGTCTACACTTTATTTGGACCCATGTAGTCTGTAGAATCAAATAGAATCCATATTCATGCCAGCTGTCTGAAAGAGAAGCCCTTAAATAAAGTATAAAACAGACACGTGTGATGCCGCATTCTGTCCTCTAAGAATGACAGCTGGAGAGGATTTTAATTGTTATTGATTGTACAAGATTTAAATCCTATTCATAAAGGATTTCACGAGCGTACTTTTTTGTTTTAAACCGTTTTTTTAATATTTGCTATATGGATGGGGGAGGGGTTTGATAAAATTGTACATTGTAGGTTTGCCAAGCTCATTAGGAGAAATGTCAGTTTTCTAGCATAAGCAAGGAAAAAATATCTATCCAAATTACAGAAATAACTGGCGAATAGATCATATTTCGTTAATTCCTTCGCCGCAAAATACGATTTCCCTTGCCACTCCCAACATATTCTTTTTTATTTTTATTATTATTCATACCTTTTATCTGGCTTCAGTGTCATACACGACTGAGGTGTCAGGTCTTGTATTGCTTATGTAACAGAAATGTAGGTATCAAATTCCTATCCCTAAAATAAATCAAGTTGGAAAGCGATAGCGCTGTAAACAAACCATTCTGTATCAGGATCCTGCTTTTTGTCATAGATAGGATCTTTAATTGTTCGAAGGAAACCGAGGTAAATTTTTGGGATGATACTAAACGTACTTACATCTGGATAAACATGTTGTATCTGTTACTGGGAAAATAAAATCGCCTCTTCTCTGTAAAAAGTTTAATTTTAAATGTATAAAATTCGCAGATGAACAAAAGATCATCCTTCTTAGCTGAGATTCCCTTGGTGTTTACCAGGGTCATTTTTTGAGTATAAAAAGAAAAATTTGTTTTTGGTCATCGGAAAAACAAAATTGAGAAACCCCAGCATAAACTCAAGCTTCTGGTTTACTTTGCTTCTGGCATGGAAACTACAGTTTCAGACATAATAGGAAACTCGACCTTCTCCTAAAAGTGTCAGGTGTATGTGCATAAAATGCAAGTATCATGTAGTTTCGATACTGCTTTATTGTAGTTTCCGTTAATACTAAATGTGTCTCAAGTGCTATTCTTGAAGTCTTCGTACCGGAAAAAAACGGTAACATCTAGATGACAATCATCTCAGTTTTCACTGTTCTAATTGTCAGTCAGTGTATTATTTCAAAGGAATAACGTTCAAAATAATATCTAATGTTTTTTGTGAACTTTTATTTAACTGATTTTTAACATAAAACAACATGGAATAATATATGATGAGTTTATAGCAAGTCGTCTTTTTTATGATAACATTTAGGATAAAAATAAAAATCACCCGTCATGTAGCGGTAATCTTCATATCACAAACCATTAAGCCATTTTTTCTCCTTCATTTTGTGATAACAGTATAGGTCAAATTTACCACCTAAACAGGAATCGTCTACAGAACATTCATAAAATTTTCCAAATCTTTACATCCTGCTTAAAGTAAGCTGTCGCGTAGTTCAGTCTACTACCTGGAATATTATGGTTTCCTAGAATTGTATTAAGAGATTATTTTTGACGAAGGTTGATCGGCGGGTCTTGTATGAGAATAATACGGTGAAATAAATAATCCTTGTCAGAAATTGATCTTATTATTATCGCCTTTGGCGTGAACATGCCATTCCGCATTTTAATTTGGAACTGTCGTGCATAATGCAAGCCGGATATAAATTGCCTAGTGTGCCTAGTTGGAGGGAATGCTACACTAGCAGTTGTTTTAGATTTCCCAAAATGAAGTAGCAACTTCGGATCTAACTGAATACAGCCTTGAACCGGCTGTGAATAATTAAATTTCTGCTTAGAAAACACATGGACAAAAAAAAATCACGTATAAAGCGCTTGGTTTAGTTTGTTCTAAATGAAAATATTTTTCCTCTTGACACCAGTTTTAAGATATTTTCGTTTTCAAGTTATTTTGAAAATCGGACATTTAGCTATCCGCGCCTTAAAAGGTCCCCCTGTAATGCATTAAAAGTCTCGCTAGGTACCAACTAGTCGACCCAAATCAGCGTTCACAGAGCGCTCATACTACGTAAAAGTAGTCGGAAAAAATACACAAACACAACAATGGATCTCATCTACCATTATCAGCACCTTTTGTGCGGTTGATGAAGGCGATTGAAGAAAAATTGTGAAATTCCTTGCGAACATTGGCATGAACTCCTGATCTTAGAAATCAATACGAACAGAAAGAAGCATGATTAAATACTTTACGATCGTTGTAGTCCATTTGTTGTCTAGTCTGATGGGTCCCATAATGGAAAGCACTGAAAGTAATTGTATCTGAGACAGACTAGAACGTTTTCCATTTGAGTGAATATCGTCCGAAGAAAGGTAGCGTGATAATTATATTGAAAGAATCTGTCTTTTAATTAGAACTAGAAAACAGTCGAACGATTAATGAATCAATAACTAGAAAAGCATCCGCAACCGTTGCTTCTTGCTTAAATCTAACCGTAAAACTCGTTTGAACTCTGTTCAAAGAATAAACATCGTAAAGGAAAATCATCCAAAACGTTTACAAGAGGATAGATAGCAATTGTTGCAAACAACATCCAGTATTAACGACATAAGGCAAGAACCACTTTCGGCACTTGGGAAAGAAAAATAAAGACCCCTATGGGCATAGAAAACGAATACTTTCACAGACCATTGTGCTAATATTTGGCCAAATTACTGTTCTGTTGAGGTGAGATCGATACATGAATGTTCTTCTTTTGAATGATCCATCTCAGAGGCAGGCTGTGAGCCTGGATTTGGTCAAAATTTCCCTTATAGGTGCCCCTTAAAAGAAAATCCGGCACTTGTCTGTCTCCCCGTTTATATCCAGTGTTCATCTTCGCGGCAATACCGATAAAATATAAATGGTATAAGGTTCAATCTTACTAATAGCTCACAATTTAAGTCTTCTTCTGAAAAACATTTATTAATTTATTTGTATCAGGTATTAATTGAGTCAATCAGTTACCTTTATTCTTTCAAATATTGATATTTAGTATATGGTCGCATAAAAACTAGTCCGTTGCTTGCACATTAATTAGTTGCATGTAACATATGTAATAATGTAATAAAAGTTTCAATACATTTTCAATACATCAGTTGATATTCAAATTTTTTAGCACCAAACGCAGTTACAAGGAGATAATACCGAACGTAAAACACGTAGCACTTCTTTTGATTTTCTTGACTCATCTGAAAAGAAGACCGCGTAGAACTGATTTGAAAAACCTAAAAACACCTATAATACTTTGAAGTAGTTCGAGTGGTTATAGAGCGAATTCGTGAATAACGTTTCAAAGCACCAGCGGCTTCACAGCTGTAGAAGATTAAAAGAATACGTCTGAAGTGAAAAGGGATTTGCATTTTCTTCTTCGCAGCTTTTGTTTCATAATTCAATTTATTTGCGCGGCTTTCACACGGCATGACATCTTTGATTTCCAAACTTGGATTTCTCGTGCTGCTGGGCATGTAATGAGAGGCACTCTAATGAAGTGCACTCTGTGATTAACTTAAGTCTTTTGTTTTTCGAACAGAATGAAAGCTGACTTAGCATAGTTGGAAAGCAAGGCAATTTCACTCTTTCGAATGAAACTTAACATTCATTTTAGTCAAGAGACTGTCAACGGCAGAATTAAAAAAATCGATTTAAGCCAATTGCATTTATGTCGCATTCATTTACTATCGTTGAAGTTAGCCACATAATTCTTGTGAAAGGAATAAATTTAGTTTAGAGTTTGAGGAACGATTTTAATTTATTATTAATTTGCTAAATTGGATATTTTGGCTAATGAGATGAATAGACGCAACATAACGCATTAAATTTGCGCTGCTTCAAAAGAGCGTAACAATGTCTTTCTTAATAAGTGCTAAATGTCAGATCCTTGTCTCGAAATAGAACAAACACTATTGTTGGACCATGCTCTCATCGTGGTAGTGAGGTGTGTTTTCTATTCATTGTGCCAAACATTTCTAGGTGAACACTCTTATGTCCAACTTGTAAACTTGGCAGAAATGTTCATACAGTCAGCAAGCCATATTCGTCGGTTTAGTTGCTTCTTGCGTATTTCCTGCTGTATCACCGTTTCACCTATTTGTAAATCATTTAATTTTGGCAGAAAAATTCTGGCAGACTCGTATTACCTGTTGCTTTTAGGCGTAAACACAAATGATAATACGATTGAAATTGGACGCTATCGCTTATATCAATAATGTTGCTTTCTCTGTTACGATATAAAATAGTAAGTAGAATGTATAAAAAGGCGCGAATCATGCTATTGAAACTGATGTATGATGTAGAAAATGCCATATGAATATGTATAAAATGGTCAGCAAATAAGATAAGACTAATGCTTCGAAGTAGAGGAATGATGTTTTGTGTGATCCCTCAAGCCTATATATATATATATATATATATATATATATATATATATATATATATATATATATATATATATAGTGTGTCGAATTTTGAAAACTCTTAGAATATTTGGTTAAAGGAATTGTATCAAAGTCAACTTAATTAAAGTAGAAAGGGCTAGAGATAGATGATTATTTTCATTTCATCTCTGAATGTCAAAAGGGAATTCGTTCTAGCCGACGTAACATGACCGAGTCAGATGCTATGGTACAAAAGAATGACATAAGACCTTTCCCCAAAATCGGCAGGGTTAAAGGCAGCAGCTGGCTATAGATGATAGTTCAAAGTAATGATTAATTACGGCATGATTAGTTGTTTAGTTTTCTTGTCAATCCAAACATTCTACAAACAGGTTTAGGAAACAGTCTAATCCGATTGGTTAATATGGATTTATGGGCGTAACTCTGTAAGAAATTAAAGGTTTTACTTTAGGAAAATTCAGCAATCTTTAATCTCTCGCAAGGGAAGTTAAATGGTTCCGGGATCGTGTGAGAAGTTATCTCGTGATTTGGCAGTGAAGCGAGAGTTTTGTCTTAGCAAGTAGGCAAACTCTACAGTTTGAATTCGTAAAAAGTACGTCTTCATTATTGAGTAAGGAGCCAGAAAGTTGTCTCAGTTAGGGGACAGACTATACGTGAGATTCGTGGAAACGAATAAAGAAACGGCAAAAGGTACGCAATCTTAGTTTCCCGATTTTAATATGTTATTTCATTTGTTGATCTATTTTGCAAATGTATTCTTGATATGATATATGTATGTATGATTTCATTTTGCAGGATTTTAGTGAAATGCTAGTCATGGCGTTTTATTCTTTGATTTCCTAATTATCAATTCATTTGGAGAATTGGCAAGAGTGAATGTAATTAAAATTTCATTAGATTAGTTGAAAAGATTGCATGTAATTGAATCTTTAATACATAGGAGTGATTATGAATTTTCATGAATGATTTGAGGAATGATGGGTAATATTTCATAGTTTTATGGATTAACTCTGTCTAAAATGAGTACGACCTAACATTACATGTATATTCATATACTAGTTTGTAATATTTAATTGATCACTTAAGTGTATATCTATATGCTAGTTTGTAATATCTAATTGGTCGAGTAAACTATTTTAGAATAGTTAGATCTGAGGGTCTAAGCATATGTAACTTAAGACTGCTAGATTGGTAGAGTCAGCAGTCGAGTGGGGTTACATACGGTTTCATACGGCTGAGTTGAATTTAATTGACCATCCCTAGCTTGTCCTGACCTTAATTCGGTTCACGCTAGGGATGGTCAATTAAATTCAACTCGACCGTTTATGTAAACATAACAGTTAGCTAACAGAAGATACTGCAGCAGAATTATGCCTTTTGTTCTGAGCCGAATTAATGTAAAAATACAGATATACCTGAGAATGTGACCTATTGTCTATTGCGAGAAATTTTGTTTATTGAAGGAAACAGCTTTCCTGGACTCACGTGAGAAATCCCTGAACAATCACAGGACGAGAACAAATTCTAAGCAGAAATTTAAGTCCAGAGACAATTGTTAAGTCAGAGTTCGACGGACAAGAGTCCAAGACGAAAAAGCTAGACAAAGATCGACAGAGCAGGGACGAACGGAAGTCTTGATGTCTGCATAAATTAGGTGATGAAGTCTCTCATCGTTACACTCAAAGGTCACATCTCATTGGCAATGAGGATAGCAATTTAACGTTGAAAGTAACTTTACATTTAAGGAAAATTATATTGTCTTTTTTATTTGAGTACATGTTAGTACCATTTTTCCTTCTTTTGTAACTAAGTCATTGATTTCTTTTCATTTTAAATTCTGTTGATAAACTGATTAAATTTTATATTTGTTCATATTTGTTCATTGAAAGGGGGCTCGTCGTGTTTATTTCTTCAATATACTTGTTCAGTGATCTGCATTCTTCTTTCTATCTATCCACACTGGGTAAATCACACCGCGGAGTTCATTCCCTAGCAACGAACCGTAGTGAAAGAGGTTGGTGTGTTTTTTGCACGCCGCCAATTTGTCACAATATATATATATATATATATATATATATATATATATATATATATATATATATATATATATATATATATATATATATATATACTCACTTAATCATAATATGGAAATCCGACGATGCAATATTAAAATGCATCTTTAAGAATACATTCAATAAGCAATGACTCTCATCCTGATTCAAATCAGATCTCCGCTCTCCTAAGTGAAGGTCTGAAAACGATCGCTTACCAGTCAAGTGTTCATCGGATTGGCTACTAAAATTAACGATTATGGTAACAATGTATGTTGCCAGAACATGGCACCTAAACGGGGTAACAGTGAAAATCTGATTTTAGTCATATCGCAATATGACTTCATTGTTAATCGATAGGGTACTCTACGGAGATTTAAAACTATATCCGCAGGTTACAAAACCTCTCGTCATATCTACGTACGTACATGTACATGTAATGTTAGGTCATACTCATTTTAGACAGAGTTAATCCATACAACTATGAAATGGATGGAAGGATGGAAGTAGTTTCTTGGCAGATCAGCAAACATAAATTATTATTGCACTAGTTATCCTTAGGACACTAACATCTCTATCGAAAACGTGAAATATTGTTATCTAGGTCATGATTTATTGAGCGAGCACTTATAGTACTTTACAAAACTGCACCTGTTATTTTTCCAATGACGTCATTTCCTACTTAATTTCAACTCGGCATTAAACAGCCATTATTTTATTTGCTGATCTGCCATGAAAACTACTTCCATCCATCCATACGTACATACGTACATATATATATATATATATATATATATATATATATATATATATATATATATATATATATATATATATATATATATATATATATATATAAAGAATACAAATCATATGGCGAATAACAACCCTCTCAAGCGTACTGGATCCACCAAGGGATCACGTTTGTCAGGTATTAATTAAAATAGATGCAATAAACTGACGACGAACAGTACGAAACTAGCAACTAACTAGCCTAAGCGCTTTCGACTCTTAATGAGTCTTTTTCAAAGGCAAATACAAAACATAGTTACGACAAACAAATAAACACAAAAACGTTGCGTTTGTAAACCTCTACATTTCTATCTTCACATGTGCTAAAACTATAAATACAACCAGCTTGTATAGACTAGTTGCGGAAACTGAAAACGTTGTATAATTCCCTAAAAGTCTACAAGCCAAAGCGACATCTATTTTTACTTTGTGTACATATGTAACGCAGATTATATCCCGGATATTTGGTTCTATACCGGTTATTCTTATAGTAAAAATTGAAGGATAAGAAGATTTAGAAAATGTTAAATTCTATTAGTGCATAGTTTTCATTTTCTAGTCTTCTTGGTTTAGACCGCTTGGTTTCAATGTTTTACTATAAGAATAACCGGTATAGAACCAAATATCCGGGATATAATCTGCGTTACATATGTACACAAAGTAAAAATAGATGTCGCTTTGGCTTGTAGACTTTTAGGGAATTATACAACGTTTTCAGTTTCCGCAACTAGTCTATACAAGCTGGTTGTATTTATAGTTTTAGCACATGTGAAGATAGAAATGTAGAGGTTTACAAACGCAACGTTTTTGTGTTTATTTGTTTGTCGTAACTATGTTTTGTATTTGCCTTTGGAAAAGACTCATTAAGAGTCGAAAGCGCTTAGGCGAGTTAGTTGCTAGTTTCGTACTGTTCGTCGTCAGTTTATTGCATCTATATATATATATATATATATATATATATATATATATATATATATATATATATATATATATATATATATATGACGAGAGGTGTTTTAACCTGCGGATATAGTTTCGAATCTCCGTAGAGTACGATTATAAAATTATCTAACCAGTATTAAAATATTATCTCTTTATATTTAAAGCATTCACTTATAATTCTATCAAGCATTATCCTATAGGATTCGGGAATATATGGGATGTGTGGGTGTGGGTGTGGGTGTGGGTGTGGGTGTGGGTGTGGGTGTGTTAATGTGATACAATAGCAACTAATTAGAAATCGTCTGGACGATACTTACTGATCAGCTACTGTCAATATCGTCGTACTTGTAATATAAATATTGATATACCAGACGGAATCGTCAAATTGTTTTCATGTTTACTATATCTTTTATCCTTGTTTTTTAATGATATCAGCTTTTATTTAAAAAGATATTCGAAAGGTCACTTCATAAAAGATATACAAATTTGTCGTTTTCTTTGTCATCAATCACAACAATGATAAAATACCGATTTAATACAGATGCTATATCGATATAAAGCTGATAGCATACCTTAAACTTAGTTGTGTGATTGATGCTTTCATTTGTGGACCTTTGCCAGTGTAAAGCTATATATATATATATATATATATATATATATATATATATATATATATATATATATATATATATATATATATATATACACGCACGCACACACACATACATACATACATACATACATACATACATACATACATACATACATACATACATACAT